>JANAVB010033012.1:2416896-2679304 GCA_029216955.1 Iris pallida | reverse complement strand
GGACATCTAGTTCCAAGTCCGAGCTCGTTTAGAAAAGTCATCCTACGATAGGTTGTCCTCAACCGAATCCTCGAATGTTAAAATGTCCACACTAGTAATTATCGTTGTCTATCTCTTCAAGTATGTTTGATACAATTCACCTATCCATTCTATCCAATTCACATAGTCGATCACAAGGTCGTCTAGCCTTGCAATATGTCACGCCCCGATCTCACGCAAGTCTGATTATCTACGGCGGACATGAATCACCATGTCAACATTCTCGTGGAATAATCTTCCTCATCGGGACGCAACTCTTGCGTTGAATCTAGACTTACTCATTTTGATACGCAGATTGGGTCTACTCAATCCTCAAGTTTTCTTATTCTTCAATCTCAAGTCCTAACAATCTTCGAATTTACCTTCGCTTCAAACTATAAGTCGAAGCAATCAAAATTGCCATGTCATGATATTCTGAGTTCGATCATTCCGCTGGACATGAATCACCATGCCAACGCTTACGCAGAACGATCGTCCCAAATCCGACATGACGCATGTGCGAGGCTGGAATTGCGCCCACACAAGACAAGATCGTTGTCGTTGTGGTTATCACCGAACATTCAAGTCATTTCCTTCCTCATTCCAAACATTTATTTCTATTAAAATTTCCCAAACATAGTATCCTTCAAAACATTAACTTCTAACACGATCATCATTCATCGAATCGGAGTACCCTCGAGTTATCGTACATCGATCTTTAATACGCCTCATACCATCGATGATGTACATAACCTGACGATCTTCCTTTTGCAACGAATTCTGAGTCGTGCAACTTAATTTCCTCAATTCGCATTGTCTCATGCTATCTCGTCATCGAGCAACATCTATTCCAAATTCTTAGTCATTCTCGTGTCTCCAAACAATGTTTTCATGCACGCTATCTTCCAATCGTGCTAACTTCAGTTTCATCTGAGTATTTCGTCTTAACTCAAGTTTCAATCCATTCGACTAAATTCAAAATTGCATGCACGATCTCTATATTTTTTGACCAAGACCTCCATTCTTTTATCGTTTCGACTCTCCATTCAACCGTTTCGTAATTTACACTACGCATTCTTGATTCGTCCGAACGATATCTCGTTTGAGACTATCAAAGTCAAAACCAACTAAGCGTTACTCGTTCTATGGCTTTGTGCGATGTCATCACTTGCCGACATACTCGTTTTATCCATAAATCCTTTAGTTTCGTTCGAACAATTTCTATAACGTCCATACACCACTCAGGGTTCGAACCACTCGACTAGTCGTCGACACTCATTCTTATTCTTCCTCGAAGCTATCACATACACCACTCGGGGTCAAGTCACTCTACAAATCCTAAAAGGTCATTCGATTTCCAATCGATATGTTCAATTGCGCGTTCGCCCGTTCTCAAAGTCTAAGAACCACTTCTCGTGTTCTTTAGCGTTGGTCAAGTAGCGTCTCTATCAATATACGTTCTAAGTCTCACTTATTCTCGTCCGAGCGATAGTCGGTCTCGCTCACAAACTCGTTTGCACCAAAAGGTCTAGGTGCGCGACATTGGCACAACTTAGCCAAAAGGCTGCGTGCATAATCATCTCGTTCGAACTTATACTTCGGTCTCGCGTACTCGTTCGCTATTGTCAGCGTAAGGTTATTCAAGCATGACTGCGTTTGCTAACTCTTAGCATTAGTTTTCTCTCAACTCAAGTCCGTCGTGTTTGGCACAAAGACCTTCGCCTATCGATCCCGTTCAACCGAGTACTTGTACGAGCTTTTGTAAATATTAGACTTATTGTATGAACATCCCCAGGGCACAACGAGAGAGTGTGTACACTTTTTGTTTCCAGCAAGCTTTCAAAACTGAGAGAATCGAAAAAGTCCAAGGACGTAAAGCCGTGCTCTGATACCAATCTGTCACCCCGCTCCGTAGGAGCGATCGCCCTCGCTAAGGCGTGATGCCGCACGGGCCTAGGTTGCGCCCGTGCAAGCTAATCCAGAAACGGTCGATTTGAGCTAGGCCACAGAGTCGCACAGAGTGTCCCCATTTGCAGCGAAAATAAATGAACACAAATTGAAACGAATTCAAACTCTTTATTGATTTTCAAGAAGTTTACAAGCGGTGCTAGGTCGAGTTTACAAGTCTCTCAAGCCCTCTCTCTCTCTCTGAAACATAAAAGGCGTGCCAATGGCTTACAAGATGGAATGGTTCATGGCGATGTTCCGATATATTATGTCCTGTATATGGTGCTTTAGCTCCTTGCAATGCTCCAAGGCTCCAGAGTTAGATCCGTGCCTTAGCACGTTCTAGGAAAGCTCCACCCGACGACATCTCCTGCGTCCTGCAAGCAAACTGTGGGGTTATCAATACATTATTATGCACTGGGGGAGGCTAGCTCGCCCACAATGCTATCATTACCAAACACTTCTATTTACTTTTTGTACGTCATCATTCATTGTCTTTCTAATCTTTACTTAGGGTCAGTTTCATGGCATATTTCATGACCTATCTCGTGTTACCGATTTTAATGTGTTGTATGGAAATACATGCACGACTTACCCATACTTACCGTCCGGCCTTCCCTGTCCAAAGTAAACCAAGTTAGTCAATAATTCATATGTAATAACTTAACGTGATTCTCGTAAACATTCAGTATCGAGGGCGTGTCCTTGCCTCAAATTCTAGCACGTCGTAGACGTATTTTCTAACTCATTTGCATGAAGTACTCTTTATCATTTGGTGTGTTACATTCAAGCCTGTTCAGAAGGCGCTTCATTCAGTTAACTTAGACTACTTTGTTTCAATGCAAGACTTTCACGTGGATTGCCACCAGCAAAGCCCACTTAATCTATATGCACCGGCCGGCACCACAAGCCAATTTGGACATATTCTCCTTTGGTATTCTCACCTATCATAGTGTGATGGCTGGTATCACCTTGATAGTATCTTGAAATACTCCTGTACTTACGTCTCCTGGGTGGCCAAGCCCGCACCCAGGCCAGCACCGTAAGCCCCCTTAATTTTGCCTAGGCCGGCCACGATCCTCCCTTTGATCGTGTCGCAGAAATCCCTTATTCTGCCTACCTCCCGTATACGAGGGGATTGTCCACGACCATTTCGTATTGACTTGTCATTTTAACTTAACGGCTGTCTCTGAGCCATAGGCTAACCCTTAGCCATAATGCGTTATCGACCAGGTTGGCGACAGCGTCCGTGCAGCACAGGTAGCGAGCCCCGTTGCATGTCCCCGTCATACCTGTCGCTAACCATTCCTTCCTTTCTTTTTATCTTTTATTCATTCTTTCTTTCACTTGTTCGTTCGTTCATTGATTCATTCACATATTCATTCATTCATTGTTGATTCATTCATTCACTTATTCGTTCATTCATTCATTCATACATTACAACTCCCCATGCGGGAGTTGCCTTGGCGACCCATCGGTCTCGAAGTCTTAATGTTGCTATACTCTACTCGGAACGACTATGTCGATAGTCTTCTGTTTCATTGTTGTAAACCATTCATTGTTTCATTGATGAACGCAAGGAACTTGAATGTAAGCTTGTGCCTTAGCACGAGCGTGGAGCGCGGTGCGAGAGTTTCTATATTTTTCGAGTTCTTTTCCATGTTCTAAACAAGCATACAAGATGGATTAGTCCCTTAGCTAGGTGCGTTGAGTCATTTATTAGCATGTGCGGTGTTATCGCCTAGCGATTCTAGCAATAGTGTCCGTATTGTTAAGTGTCTAGGCTAAGCAAAGACGGGTTCATCGGAGCCATCCACCTTAGCGATGTTCGCATCGGCCGAGCGATACTCCGAGTGTGCCTTTGAAGTCTAAGTCTGGATTCATCTTCGACATGCCAATGTAAGCCTTCCATCGATTCTTATCAGGTCGATGCCAACTCTTCGGGTCGACGGCTCGTTTGAGTCGTTGTACTTGCCGTTTGAATCGCATTCCGCTAGGGCGGAGCGGGTCATTACACCTGGTGTGTCGCCTGGCGTGGTGATCTGACAGCTCCCAATAATCCAATAGCCCTGTTTGGTGTGAAGGAGTTCGAATTCGCAAGATGATGAAAATGAACAATCACTCACGATTAGATATTATTTTGAAACCATATTTTATTAGTAAAAATAGTTTTTTTTTAGGAAATTGTTTTATCAATTGGAAACTATATTTTTATTAGTCCAAAATATTTTTAAGCTAAAAATCTAAGTTGTAAGAATAGGATATTTTGATAGAAAGCTACGTTTTTATTATTGAAAACATATTAGAAATCTAGAAAACTTTTAGGGCAACTCTAAGTTATGTCAAAATAACACTTTAAGTCAAAATCTATATTTATTGATCAAAAACCTTTAGGTAATACATACTTGAAAGTTCCAGAAAAATAATTTAATTAGAAAATACTATTATATATTTTAGATCAAAAACTTTATTTAAAATACCACAACAATAAAATACATCCAGGCTTGGAAATCCAGTTTGGAAATTACATATAGGGTCAAAGTACAAAACTAGATTTTGTTACAAAAATATTGGGAAATATATATAAATATTTTTTATTTACAAATTAATTTTTAAAAGAAATATATACATATAATAATAGGGCTAATATATAACTACAATGGTAAAATTTATCCTATAAAAATGCAAATAATGAAACATGTACCATATATTAATGGCAACTAATTTAGAAATTAATAATAATAATAAATATATTAAAATATTATGCAAATTGTAATATTAGTAACACTGAAATACTATTAATATATTTATATATCTTATACTAATATTTATGTAAACATACTTACAAATGTATGAGTAATATAACATAATAATAATAATGATTGATATCACAGCAGGCCTATGCCCTACTGCTGTGTTGTTCCACCCAAAGCAAAAAAGGGGGTTTAGAAATAAGAAGATTTAGATGAGAGAGAGAGAGAAAAGGTCAGAAGAAAAAAAAACAAGCAAACATAGAGAGAGAGAGAAGCTAAGGAGACGGGAGGGAGCGAAAGAGTGAAAAAAAGGTTACCAGCGGGGTGCTTCTCCGGCGCAGCTAGGCCGGGCGCAGCGTGGCGGAAGGCCGGTCCTGTGGCGGAGACGTCGGCGCGAGAAGGCGGCCGGTCCATCGCGCTCGGTCGCGTTGCTGGACCCATGGGGCCTGGCGTTGGCGGCCGGTGTTAGGGGCGAGGTGGCAACTTCCCTACACGACGGAGCTTTGGCATCGCGGGCGCTGCTCGTTGACGGAAGCGAGGCTCGGAGGTCGGGCCCGACGGAGGTAAGGTTTATGGTGGTAATTTATTTGGTTGGTTTGATTTGGGGACACGGCGGTGGCCGGACATGGTGGTGGAGGTGGTGGTTTCAAATCGGCTGACGGAGGACGATGGTGAAGGTTGGGTTTGGTGATGGTCGGGTGAAGGTTTGCTGGCATGGTGGTGTTGGCTGTTGCCTCGACCGGGGTGGTCGAGAGGAGAGGTGGTGATGGCGGCAATGATGTTGGCAGTGATGTTGTCGATGTGGTGGCGGTAGTAGGGAGTCGACGGGGATAGTGATGATAGGCTGGGGTCAGGGACTGCGGTGGTGGTCAGGAAGGCAGGACGTGGATGGAGTCTGTAAACGTGTACTACGAGACACGGAACGGGTCGGTGTCCAGGGCTGTCGGACACGAAGAACAATGTATATGTAAAAGATAAATATAGTGGATGGGGGAAGGCACGGACACGATGCACAGCACTTTGTGGAGGAACTGGTTCGTGGGAATTTCTATGAGAAAGGAACACTGGGGCTCTCCTTATATAGGAGGTGGTGCTCCTAGATGGATAAGGATTTGGACGATTTAAATTCTCATGTGGATAAATCACCCCTTTATTCGATTCGATCAAAATTTATATAGATAAAATCCAATGGCTATTTTAAGAAACCGATAAATCCAATATTATCTTTTCCAATCAAAATTATCATATTTAATCAAGTATTAAATCAAACTAAATTTTGAATATTTTTTTCGTAAATATTAAAATATAATAATAATAAATTTCGAAAATCATGATAATTACTTAAATATTGGAAATATATTTTGATAAATAATTAAACTAATTAGAATTAGTTTTCGTAAAATGAAGTGGACATTTCATGTCACTCGCACACAAATATATTTACATAAAACAATAATTTTCTAACTTATCACTTACATTTGTAAAATATCTTTTTTTACATTAAATAAATAACGTTTGCAAAGTTCGACGCGACGCAATAATTCAAATATTAATATTTATTTTAAAAAAAAGTCTTTTAATAAAATATTTGTAAAAATATATCAGCTTGTAATTTTGTACGCGACGTACAAATACGAAAATGCGAACTCGTACGCGACGTACAATTACAAAACAAAAATCGATACCAAATTTATAAAAAAATGTAGTATGAATTTAGGGGTTTTACAAATATTTTTCTTTAGGCTCTATTAGGTTAAATATATTTTCTGTATTTTTCTACAATTTTTCTAGAATTTTTAGATAATTAAATATAGGAAAAATCTATTTTCTAAGACTTCTAGAATTTACTGTGCAAGCCTATGAGCAAATATTGACCCTAGATATTTTTCTAGGCTAAATTATGTTATTATACTTTTCTAGAATTTTTCCATAATTTTTGGCAATATTTAAGTATTCATTTATTAAGGTTTATATATTTTTAAAGGCTTCCAATATTTATTATGCGACCATTTGGGACTAATATGAGATAAAGTATTTTTATTTTGACTCTAGGAGGTTAATTATAATTCTATAATTTTCTACAATTTTTCTAGAATTTTTAGATATTTATTTGAAATTATTTGGAGTTAAATTGAATTTAAATTAGTTTCTGTAATTAATTACACAGTCACTGGTACAGTCAGCGCCAGTGGGCCCACATGTAGCCACTGTGGAGACCCAGTCAGCGCTGATTGGCTATATTAGATATTTCCTAATATAGAGTCGGCTCCAAAACCGACTCTAAGCCGACCAAGCCAAGCAACTCGGCCATCTGGCCGTTGGCTAATAGAGCGGGATGCATAGGATTGCGACACGTGGCACCTAGCCGCGGCTCGAGCCTCTTCTTGGCTGCTTCCCCTCTCTATATATATTTTCTTTTTCCAGAAACCCTAGATTATAGTTTGGCCGACTTTTGGAGTTTGCTCCCGGTGATTCCCCGACTTCTCGAAGCGATTCCCGCCAACTCCGACGTGCTTTTCATGCGCCATTTTTTTGTTGGATTCGTATCGAGGTAAGCTTTCTGAATATGTAATTTATTTTCGTAGATATTATTCCTAAATTTCTGAAAAATTCGTAGAGTATTGGTTGTCCGAAATTTGACAAGTTTCGGTGTTTTCGAGATTTCGGGAGAACCAGAAATCGAAATCAAGAACCGTTTGAAGTTTCGGAAAGATAACACAGAGCTCTACAACATATGATTTTTCAGAAATTATTTTGTTCATCTAGTATTTATTTATTCTATTGAACTAAGAATTGATCGGTTGATCACCGTTTTGGTCACGATTAGCCATAACGGCGATATCTTTTGACCAAAGCGTGATTTTGCGGCACGGTTGATTTCATCGCACTTGTGGCACTAAATCTACTAAGGTGCACTTTCAAAATATAGAGTTCACAGCATTTAACTAGATAGTCAATAGCACGTCTCGATTTGCGTGCCATAGTTTCCAAAATTGGAAACATGACTTTTGATGGCCAAACTTGCATGTTTAGATTATATTAGATTATTATTAAGTTAAATTAGGTTATTAAGTGAATTATTCTAGAATTAATTATTATTAGATTAGTAACCCAACTAGCCACTATTCTATGAATTTAGAACTAGAACATTAGAATTGATTTATAGTTTTCGTGCACGGTTCATGGTACGATATGTGTTATAGGTTGACAGTCCTAGATCGGCATCCCTCATCCTCGACTTATAACTACGGTTTGTGCAAGAACCATAGGCAAGTATACTTTGCCTCCCTCTACAGTTTTATTTACATGCATTTATTTCAGTTTCAGTCTTTGATTGTTTATGGACATGTGCTCTTCGTGTTATATTCTGCTGAGTTGTTTTCATTGCATATAGCCATGTTCATGTTTGGTCTTGTGGTTCCTACTTGGAGTTTCTCATCAGTACCTTGCTTGAGTCGTGTCATAGAACGAGTATGTGTAGTGAACTGCTATAGTCTTGATTATTGTTTTACACAACCAGATAGTCCACACTCGGGACGATGGTTGATCAGTGCACCAGAGAGTCCACACTCAGGATGAGGGTGTTTGTCGTGTTCATTGGCACCAGAGAGTCCACACTCGGGACGAGGGTTGACCATTTGCACCAGAGAGTCCACACACGGGACGAGGGTGTTTTGCCGTGAGCTAACCAGAGAGTCCACACTCGGGACGAAGGTTAGTGCTTAGTTCAAACCCGTGAGTCCACACTCGGAATGAGGGTTTGGTTTCCCATTGATCTCGTATTTATTTGTTCACCCGGCAGTTCATTTATATGTAGTTGTTCTAGTATTCGTGTTCGTAGTCATTTGTCGTGTTCCTATTTTTCTTGTTTATTTTCTTGCGCATGATAAAACTGTTAGATAGGCATGTATATTATGTATCTTGCTATGTCCTTTGAGGACCTGATGATCTCTTCAGGTAGCTGATTGCACGGGGTTAGTTAGCTGAGCATGTGGTAGTTGACTTCAGTCGCATGATTCAGGTATTTAGTTAGTGTTATTAATTTACTATCTTTCTCGTGCTTTTATGATATAACCTGCTTATCAGCTTAGCTTTATAGACTCCTATTATTCTTGGAGTCTAGTCGGACATATATGCTAGTAGGCTGCAGACCACGACCCATACTTTCATTCTTGTTTTACATGATTCTTGTGGATTGAGATATAGTTTAGATTAGACATAATATCCTATTCTGGATAGCTTATACGTATTCGAGTTGGGCTGGAGTCCGCTTGATACATAGCTGGCTTGTTCACGAGCTCGCTTCCGAAAAGCGGGTCGTGACACTTCCACTTCTGGATGATATTTCAAGTTGCGACATCTCACACACGGACACTTAATTTTGGTACCGTCCATGTACTGAGGGAACACCTTGGCAAACTGCAGGAACTGCTGTACACCCTCTATGAATTCATCCCGTACACCACACATGTCATCAGGATGATGGTTGTACATCCAAGAACGATTCCGTAGATAGTAATTCAGATCCATATCCATTTGAGGATAATTTTGTAAGACAGATACATGCACATCGTTGAAACACTTGTAAAAGTAATAGGCGTATTAATCATGACATATCCTAAACATTGAAATAGAATCCCAAGTAATCAAGATACAACAAGTGGTAATAGTGTATCACATGACATAACCATATAACCATAGTGTATCAGAATTGACCACACAGAAGACTTAGCCTAATTAATCTCCATAAAACAAGTGGTAATAAGTCCATAATTAATCTCCATAAAACAAGTACAGCTGGTAATAAGTCCATAATTAAGTCCATAAACTCATCTCCATAAAACAAGTACAGTTGGTAATAAGTACTATTAGTCCAACACAAAATATATCTATAAAACTACACTAATGACGACCACGCAGCTCACACATACGCTCAATGATACCATCACGCAACATCTTCGAAAAAGTGGGATCGACGGCAGGAAAGCGCCATTCCACTGCAGGTGCTGGATGAATGGAACTCCCGGTCTCACTAGCTACCGGTGCCACTTCCTCCTTAACAGTAGGAGGATCCACCTCAGCAATCAGTGTTTCCCTCAAACGACGTGCCGCTGCTCGGGTCATGGGTGCCATCTGGTAAGATCGATATTCACAGAGAATATAATTATAACATAAGCAAGCTAACTAAAGGAACCATCATCTCGTTTCATGTATCAAAACCCAAGTTCCATTATGAAATCTTAGTTTTCTTCAATGAGTATACCTATGTGTGTTTAGTTCAGTTTTTCCTGAGATTGTATACATATGTATATATGTAGATTGATAGATATAGCTATAGTTATATAAGAGTTTTTCCTGAGATTGTATACATATGTATATATGTACATAAAGGAACCATCAATGAGTATACATATGTATATATTGTATACATATGTATAAGAGTTTCATGTATACATATGTATAAGAGTTTTCTTCAATGAGTATACATATGTATATATGTTCACCAACCCAGTGTCGTGTCAGTGAGTGTGTCGATGTCGTGTCAGAGAGTGTGTCTGTGTCGTGTCAGTGGAAGATAGGGTTAGGGTTAGGTATACCTGGATGGGGTCGGGTCGGGGTCGCCGAAGCAGAGCAGGGGACGAGGGGGGTCGGCGGTGGAGGAGCGACGACGAGGTCACCAGGGGGCGAGGGGGGTCGCCGGGGCAGGGGACGAGGGGGAAGGGGCCGGAGGGAGGGGTCACCGAGAGGAGGCCTCGCCGGAGGGGAGGAGCTCGTCGGGGGGAGCGGTCGCCAGAGACGAGAGGGGGAGGGGAGAGAGATTTGGGGCTCAAGGCGGGAGATCGAAAATTTGGAATCAATAAAAATGAAATCGATTGGGTTCCCAGAACCCTATATGAAAGTTTTTAGCGACGTCTGAGAGAGACGTCGCTAGACGTCGCTGTTCAGTAATAGGATAGCGACGGACTTTATTAAATGTCGCAAAATGTCGCTGAATAAAATAAATCAGCGACGTTTTGCGACTAAATAGCGACTTTTTCTTTCCAAACTATAATTCTAGTCACTATTAGTCGCTAAACGTCGCTGATAGTGACGTTCAGCGATGCCATTTTCATACGTCGCTAAATACATAAAACATAGCGACGTTTTTAACTGGCGTCGCTAATTTGACATATTTTGGTAGTGTATTGTCATATTTGCTTATCCTTAGGTAGTGGCCCATCGGGGTGCACTCATGATTTATGTCTCTTCTTTGCTTAATCTAGATAGTGGCCCGTCGTGGTGCACTCATGCTACACGTCTCTTCTCTGCTTACTCTAGATAGTGACTCGTTGTGGTGCACTCATGTTACATATCTTTCTTTGCTTACATGATAGTGATCCGTCGTGGTGCACTCTTAAACATGTCTTTCCTTGCTTACTTGATAGTGGCCCGTAGAGGTGCACTCTTGACAAGTACTCTTTACATGACAAGTAAACCTAACATGACATGCTTAATCAAGATGCTGTTGCGACGGCTATTTTCCCTTGCTAATATAACTCTTTTGCACACCGTGGTTAAATTCTTTGTGTATGTGTGCACAAGCTACATGTCTCGTCTTACATCATATCTAGGACATAGATTCTTGATTACCACGGTCAGGGATTCATACTGAATTTGACTAGGTTAATGACTAGATTGATCAAGTAGTTCATATAGAGAGATTTCCCAGTCACAGGCGATCCCGTTATATGGGTACTTTAATTGGACTTGTAGTCTGCCGTCGAGTAGGGCACATTTCCAGCACATTGTCATGTGTTGCACCCCCAAGTCACCATGGAATACATTTGTCTCCTGGGCGATGTATCCACTTAATACAACTCTCAACCTGCGGAAGGATAACTGGATAGCTGCAGGGCTTGTGACTGTGGGAATATCTCGTTGCATCTTGTTAGTAACTAGGCTTGTGATAATCCTAGTTAGTTAACGTATCAAACCGTACTCATTGCTTGGCCGTGATTGATGGATGTAGTCCAGTCCAGTTTAGTTTTGTCTAGGCAGTGTATGTATGTTTATTTCAGTACATTATTGTTCATGCTTTACTTTTGTCCATAAATGATCGGAGGCTGAGTTCTGTTCAGGAGAAGGGTTACAATCCCGGTCCTTGTTTGGTTTATGGGTTGTGACATGGTCTCCGGAATAGCTCCCAAGTCATCTTATCATTTGTCGTCCTATTCAGTACTTATATGCCATACATGATCCTTATGCTATACAATGATTAGAGACTAAGTTCTGTTCAGGAGAAGGGTTACAACCCCGGTCCTTGTTTTGTTTACGGGTCGTAACTCGACTCCGGAATAGTTCCTAAGTCATCCTATAATTGTCGTTCTATATAGTTCTCACATGCTCTAGTTATCCCACATGCTCACATGTTCAGTTATCTCACAAGCTATACATGATCCCTATGCCGAGTCACCATGCGCTCATGACCCGGCTATTTCATAAGCTCACATGTTCAGTTTATTTTTACTCTCAAGCTTTCGTTTACTTAACATGTCTACATTTTACATTATGTCACATGTTAATTACCTTATGCTCCAAGATGCTTTATTTATTGTCTTTCTAGGTTCGGGATAAGTGCATTGGTAGTGCACGAGTCTCGATATGATTTTACTTATTTGTATCTCTAACCGTTGATATGTTAGTTATTGCTGGTTTTAGTTCATAAGTTTGGCTTCCTTTGTGGTACTTGCTATTGGAGGTCTGACTCTACTGGTTTTGTTTGGCCAGATCTGATAGAGAAGCCAAGAGGATATTCCGTACCATCTACTCGATGGTGACTATCCGGAGCACCGAGTACCTGAGTAGGTTTCTTGTTTCATTCTTCCACTTGATATGTACATTATTCTTTTGTGGCGTTTAGCCTCCGAGCACGTGTTTAGCTCGTGTTTTTGGATCTTGACATTTAGCCTACGGGCCAAAACATGATGTGTGTATTCTAGACTATAGCTAGAGCTTATCATGTATGACTATTACTCTGGCTAGTTCTCTCTTTTGTATTACTAGCTTCATGATCATCCATGTATAAATGGTTTGGGACGCTTTACTATTGTATGTCTGATGATCATACTTCTTGTACTTTGTATAATTGTCCGTGATTGAGATACCTAGGATTGCTTGACCTAGGATCGACTGTTGGCTTGTAGAAGTAACCCCCATGTCTTGATAGCTTATACGTGATTTCATAGTACTGGCGTACTCTGGCATTACGTAGCTGGCTTTGTCCGTCCCCACTTGCTAGTATTCTGGTTCTGGGGCGTGACAAGAAGTGTCTTAAGCATATAATGCTTTCCTCCTTGTTGCTTCATTAAAAGTCTTGTGTGGGTGTCCAATGGGCCACATACGCGCGTCGCCGCCCGGCACGGCTCGGCTCGGTTCGGTTCGGCGATGGTACGTGCCCACACCTGCGAGCGCCGAATGCCGATTCTATTTTCTCTTCGGGTTCAGGCTGAGACCCTAAAAAGCTTTTTGCTGCTTTAATCTTTTTTGACCGTTTTGGAATCCATTAATATTCTAAACGTTGGACATTAAATCCGAACGTTTTAGACACGTTTTGTGTGTGTCATTTACATCATTATTCATGTCCTTTGATCCAACTTTCTGTTACATCTCTGATGCCTATATATTAAGCTCTTCTTTCATTCACCTGGTACACAGAAATAATTTCCTTACCAAACCTCTCTAAAATTTCCATCTCTTCCGAATTGCTGTTGTTGTTCGTTCTTGCTCTGAGCAGAGCTAAGTCGAGGGTCACTCTCTCTACGTCGTGTGCGGCAAGGAGATTCCGGTGGAGCGGGGATTTTACCACTAGGAGCGTTCAGATAGAGTCTGCACATACACCCGGACTAACTCTTAGGACAATGCAACGTGCGCGGCTTCCCCAGAGGCCGGTGACGTTTACTATTTCTATTTTTATTACAGATTTACAAAGAAAAAAATTGACGATATTTACAACATTTACCACCCAATCTAATATCATCTCATTATTTGGCCATATCTTTATTGGGGTTCGTTATATCGTAAGAGTCTCTACCCCCCCCCCCCCCCCATCAAGATGAGCCTTGTCCTCTGAGATTGAATATGTGACGGATCCGATGCCGGTGGTTGAGATCCATCCAAATAATTGATTGAGTTTTTTCTCATGAAAAAAATTTCTATCACAATTTTTCCACCAATCGTAATGTTTGATAACGTCTATTTTTAATAAAATTATTTTTCAAAAATTTATAATTTTTTATATTTTTTTTCAAAATGGTAGAAAATAAAACTAGCACAGCCCATAAAAAATATCAATAAATAATGACAATCAAACGTTCAAATTAATTCCATAAAAAAAATTTCCTAGTAAAATTATTTTGTAAAATTAATTTATTTTCTACCCCTACTTTTAAAGCAGCAGATGCTACTTCCGACGACAATTTTGTGCAGTATTATTTTGTGGCGGCGGGGCAACACTACTTACGTTCCAACAATGGTCGTTTTGTGAAAAAACCGGCCACCCGAGATAGGGCTCCTTAGCTTTTAGGCTTGGGGTGTTGTGTCCACCGTGGTCGGCAACGCCCTGCTTAAGGGTAGATAGTTTTTAATATATACCTTTTGTTACCCCGGAATCCCTGGGAGGATAGGTTTTCTTATTTTGGCCAGGTCTCTGGCCTGGTACTTATCCTTTTGTAGGTCGTCGGGCTATCTCCCGGCGTCATCTTTGAGCCTAGGCTCCTCTATTTCAATAAAGTCTTTGTTCTAAAAAAAAGATTGTAGGGTACTTAACGAGTATCAAGGTGTAATTCGGCTCGGGCCGGTCCGGGCCGGACCGCGCCAAATAAAATCGAGCCCAACCGGGCATAGTTCGAGCCACCGGAGGCAGCAGCGGGCCGGGCCTGGCCCGGCCCGGTTCGAAGGAACCTAGCCCAGTCCGGCCCAATGAGTCGGCTTGGGTATGGCTGGGCAGGGCCGGTCCGGTTCGACGGGCGGGCTGGGTTGCGGGCTCGGGCGGGCCGGTCCGGTCTTAATATTTTATTTTTTTGAGTTTTTTTTACTGGATTTAAAGGTTTTTTGAGTTTTTTTTTGTTATTTTGTGTTTCAAATTTATGTTTTTTTGAGTTTCTTTTTTCTTTCTAAGTTTTAATTTTATGTTTTAAAATTTTTTTCTTTTGTTTTGTTTTTCCCTACTCTTTTATCCGGGCTTGGGACCGGCAATGCAAGCTTTGCTTGTCATAGGCAGAGTTAACAAAAAATTTCCAAAATTTTGATTTTTTTTGCTTCCTTTTTAGAACATTTTGGATAGTACTAGTAACTTCAGGAGGTGAACCAATAAATCATCAGGAATATAATTTTGATCAAAAAATATATTATAATATTCAAAAGTATGTCCGGCAGCGTCAGTAGGTTGGTTTGAACCTTGTCCGGCCATTTTGAAAAAGATAAATAAAAATAGAGAAACAATTAGAAAGATGGAGGATACCGAAAATTAAATAAATCAAAAAAAAATTGCTCAAAAAAAAGAGAGATGGAGGAAAGAAAACTATTTTGTAAATGTAAATTTAAAAAAAACAATTAGAAAGAGGAAGGGAAGAAAAAAAAAAACTGGATCGAGGTTGGGAGCTTGATCGGGAAGTCGTAGATCGCCGGAATTGCTTGGACAAATTTCTTGAAACCTTCTTGTGGGTTTGATTTTTTTTTTTTTTGGAAGGAATGAATTGTTTGTGTTTGAAAAATATGATTTATGACATATTTATAGGATTTTTTGAAGCCAAATGACCCCCTACCCTCCAAATAAAGTTGTTGTAAAGGGTTTTTGGCCATTTTTGACAAAATGACCAAAATACCCCCTAAAACGGTCATAAAATGGTCAAATAGTGGGAGCATTTTGGTACATTTGGGGGGGGCAAACATTCAAAATAAAATTCGAAAAAAAAAATAAAAAAATCGGTTCACCTGGGAGCGGGCCTACCGTTCAAAATTATATATCAAAAAAAGTCGGGCCGGGCTCGGGCTCGGTTTAGTGAACCCAGTTCGGACCAGTCGGATGGCGGGCACGGACGGGCCGGGCTAAATGGCGGGCCGGGCCGGGATTCACGGGAGTGGGCTTGGACGGGCCCGGCCGGTTCGCGGGCAACCCGGACAGGTTGACACCCTGAAACGAGTACGCTAAGACCCTGTTTGGTTCACTGTAATGTGATCATAATTACAATAATTAATATTTTTTTTATTTGATTGTATTGTGATTACGATTACACTATAGTGTACCAAGCGAGACCTCTCTCTAGAGAAAAATAAAGTCTAAGCTTTGAGCCGAAATTTGAGCGGGCACCTCCCGCTCAACTCTAAAAAAGTAGGGTTAAACTAATATGATACAGAATTCAGTCGCTTAAGTCATTTTGCTCCTACTCTTGTATCTACAGAAGAAGAGAAGGCGGAGAAGTTCAATTCTGGTTTGAATTACAAGTTGCAGAGTTTGACAGCATCAGTAGACCCAACATCCTATACAGCTATCTTGAATGCAGCTAGGCGTCAAGAATCTATCCTAAGGCAGAAAGTAGCTTCCCAAAAGAGAGGTAGAGATGGTAGTCATCAAGAACCATCAAAACGTCCTAATAATTCTCAGAAGACCCTTCAAATCCAGCATCAACCTCCAACTAGGGTGGTATCATCCCAGCCACAACAACAGCCTATCCCACCCAAGCCTAAGTATAATTATTGTGGAAGAGAAGGACACAAGTGGGACCATTGTAGGAAGAGGTTAGGACTTTGTCTCCTTTGTGGATCACCAGACCACCAAGTGCGAGAATGCCCTGTAGCACCAACTCATAAGCCAGTTTCACAACAACAGTATGGAGGAGTACAACGTCAAGGACAAGCATTTGTGGCTGTGACTCAACCCCAAGACATAGGTAACTTAAACATGTTTCCATGAAAGCCTTCTTTAGTTTTAGTTGTTATGCACGCTTAGTTAGTTTGTAGTATGCTTATTATCGATCAGTTCCCTTATTTTCCTAGTCATTATCTCTCCGTGACTTAGCTTAAGAAATTATTGCTTGTAAGAGTTAGGTATTATACTATGCTATTTGTGATGTTTTGATTTTTGAGGACAAAATCTTTTAAGGGGGATAGTTTGTAGCATTTGGGTTCCTAGAATTTATCTTCTATTTTGGAGATTTTTGCTGGCTTAGTTATGGATGATATATATGCGTGTTGTGATTGTTGTAGACCATTGTTATCATAGACAGCGTACTACCGCCGATGCTACGGCGTAGGCTGGACTTGGCCACGAACTCGTATCCCGAAATTGGGAGCGGGTCGTGACAAATTTATAACCCCTGTTTCTCAAAAAAAAAAATTTATTTTATTGTGTTTAAAAGTAATTTATTTTTGAAACTTTATAAAAGATATTTACTATTTTTTCTGCATTTCAAAATGTAGTTTGTAATTAACGGTTTGAAAGTACTATTTAGTTTTAATAAATATTTGTTCTTGAAATTTTATTATTGAAATTATAAAGTCATTTATTATTATGTTTGGATTTTCAAAAAAAATATATCGGTTTCGAAAATAGTTTGAAAATCATGATTATTTTTGGAGCAATAAAAAGATTTAGTAACTTATTTTGAATAAGATTAGATTTATAAAATATATTTTACCTTATTTGATAACATCAAACATTATTTAAAATACTTATGGTGACTAATTGTGGCATTAAGAATTATCTAATATAGATTTGAAATATTATTTGATTTAACGATTTATCTATTATATGATTTAAATTGCTTTGATAAATATTAAATTTATCTTAAAGTTATTATGTTGAATTTGATTTGGATTTAGATTTGGATTTGAATTCATCTGATTTGGATTTAAATAATTTATTTGATTTAAATTTATGGAGAGACTTGTCCGTTAGAAATTCTAATCCTATTTGAATCATATCTAGTATTAGATAGATTATTTCTTATTTGAACTAATCATATTCCTATCCAAATTAGTTGGTAATCCTAATCATATCTTTATTGATTGAGTTCTAATCATATCCTAATTCACTAATTGCTTTCCATTATCTATATATATTGAACCTATAAAATAAAATCATCTCTCATACCTTCTTTTCCAAAATTTCTCCCTTTTTTCGTCATAATTACCCCAAATTTGTCATAAATTCAACCTTCCTTTTCAAATATTTTATCAACTTCGAAGGGCCATAACTTCCAACTTCGGACTCCGTTTGACCTCCAGTTTTTTTTGTTGTAACCGTCTCGAGGTATATTTTTTTAATATAAAATTTATTTCTAAATAATTTTAACCTAATTTTCTGGAAAATTCATGGAGTGTCAGTTGTCCGAAATTTGACACGTTTCGATATTTTCGAGATTCCGGGAGAACCAGGAATCGGAATCACGACCCGTTTAAAGTTTCGGAACGCTGATGAAAAAGTACACATCATATATTTTTCTCAACAATTTTCCAAATATTTTATTTTTTGTTTTTATTTTTTGTTTTTATTTTTGTTTTTATTTTTTGTTTTATTTTAGAGGCCCGTCTCATCAATTGAGATCATCTTGCGTATTTTTGGCATCTACGACTATTTGTGCTAACACAATCATACCACGCGTCAACTGCAACCAACTCAAGGCAAGTACTTGTTGATGCTTTCATGTGCATTTATTTTATATTGTCGTATTTCACTTATACATGTTATTTTTCGTGTCTTGACTGTTACACACACGAGAGTTGAGTGATTGACTATTGTTCATGTTTTCTTATTGATATCGTGATCGTTCTCGTGACCGTATTTTCATGATTGTGAGCTATGGATATTATAGGGGTACAATTATTAGGCACGTGGACAAAGCCCAGATTGTATTGTTGGCAACTCTTCCGTTTACGGGGGCAGGCCTTATAACCTCATCGTTCGCCCAAGCCGTCCATGTGTAGGAACGTTGTACTTCTCACGACACGTGCACTACGAGTGTTTATATGAGTCTTTTTACTTTTCATGCTTGTTACTTTCCTTATCAGTTTCTTCCATCCCATGATTTCTTGTTCATATTGTTCATTGTTTCCATTGATCATTGTTTCACATGTTTAGTGTTATATTGCTTTATAATATATTTGTATTATGATGGCTAGACTTGTACTTGTTCCAATCCTGACTGGATACATTTTTTTCAGTTGACAGATCCTTGCTGACTTACTCTCTTGCTTGGGTTCCTTCGGGTGGATTTAGAGCTATCTTGGAGGCCAACCATAGATTCTAGCTAGAATAGTCCCATGTAGCGGGTTTGTATCTGTATACAAATTTGAATGTATTATTGGAATTGTAATTAAAATAAATATTGTGAATGAGCAAAATAGAGATATTTGTTGTATTTGAGATTTATATTGAGTCCAGACAGCGTCTACCACCGATGCTGCGGCGTAGGCTGGACTAGGCCACGTACTCGTATCCCGAAAAATGGGAGTGGGTCGTGACAAGTTTTTATGGTGGCCCATGCAGGTCCGTTTTCGCAAAATTATGCAAACTTGTGGTAGTACCTATATTAGTCGTTCTACTGCAAGCATGCGATTAGGATGCTCATTCACAATTAGGTTGATTTGATTTTTTTAAAATGACTAGGCCTAGGACTAGGTACACCGTGGGTAACCCATAGAATTATTTTGAATTGATTGTATGGGTAGTTAAGGTTGTTACATAGGCTACATGATTAAGGTGGTGATATTCATTGAATTTTTAGATGCCCTATTTGATGAAGTTGAAATTGTGATTTGATAAGTGACTCTAATCAAAGATGGATAGAATTCTCGATTGATAAATTGAATATTTTGGTTACTGTTGAAGATGAAATTTTTAGCTTTTGGTATTCCGAGGTTTAAATTTCTATATGATCGATGAATTATTGATAAGGTCAAATATTTAATTTTTAAAGGAAATAATTTTGATTTGATCAATAAAATTGAGGTATGATTTAAAAATTTATGGAATTTAAATTTTTGAGGAGATTATGAAAATGTTGAATTTTGAATTTAAAATAAAATTGAGGAATTTAAAGTTTTGTGTAGTTTAATTTTGAAGATATTTATCAAGTTGGATTAAGGGTTGTGAATTTGATAAGATGATATTCATGATTGCTACAACACGGTATTAAATTGAGTTAGTGATTTAAAAAAAAATTTGAATTTGAGGAATTTTTTTAAATATTCTTGAGGATACGAATTTATAAGATTGTTGAGTGATAACTTAGATGTCATGTAGGTAATACTCCTCCGAACTATATCCATTGACTACATTCTTCCATCCTTCTTGATCAATCTTCTTATTAAGAAACAAAATATAATTTTTTATCTCATTGATCATTATTCCTTTTAAAAAAAATTTATCTTTTCACCTGACCAACCAAGCCTATTTTTTCCTGTCATCCTTAAATTTCGAGGACGAAATTTTTCTAAGGTGGGTAGATTTGTAACCCCTGTTTCTCAATTTTTTTTAAAATTTATTTTATTGTGTTTGAAAGTAATTTATTGTTGAAACTTTGTAAAAGATATTTACTATTTTTTCTGCATTTCAAAATGTAGTTTGTAATTAACGGTTTGAAAGTACTATTTAGTTTTAATAAATATTTGTTCTTGAAATTTTATTATTGAAATTATAAAGTCATTTATTATTATGTTTGAATTTTCAAAAAAAAATATCGGTTTCGAAAATAGTTTGAAAATCATGATTATTTTTGGAGCAATAAAAAGATTTAGTAACTTATTTTGAATAAGATTAGATTTATAAAATATATTTTACCTTATTTGATAACATCAAACATTATTTAAAATACTTATGGTGACTAATTGTGGCATTAAAAATTATCTAATATAGATTTGAAATATTATTTGATTTAACGATTTATCTATTATATGATTTAAATTGCTTTGATAAACATTAAATTTATCTTAAAGTTATTATGTTGAATTTGATTTGGATTTAGATTTGGATTTGATTTCATCTGATTTGGATTTAAATAATTTATTTGATTTAAATTTATGGAGAGACTTGTCCGTTAGAAATCCTAATCCTATTTGAATCATATCTAGTATTAGATAGATTATTTCTTATTTGAACTAATCATATTTCTATCCAAATTAGTTGGTAATCCTAATCATATCTTTATTGATTGAGTTCTAATCATATCCTAATTCACTAGTTGCTTTCCATTATCTATATATATTGAACCTATAAAATAAAATCATCTCTCATACCTTCTTTTCCAAAATTTCTCCCTTTTTTCGTCATAATTATCCCAAATTCGTCATAAATTCAGCCTTCCTTTTCAAATGTTTTACCAACTTCGAAGGGCTATAACTTCCAACTTCGGACTCCGTTTGACCTCCAGTTTTTTTTTGTAACCGTCTCAAGGTATATTTTCTGAATATAAAATTTATTTCCAAATAATTTTAACCTAATTTTCTGGAAAATTCGTGGAGTGTCAGTTGTCCAAAATTTGACACGTTTCGGTATTTTCGAGATTCCGGGAGAACTATGAATCGAAATCATGATCCGTTTAAAGTTTCGGAACGCTGATGAAAAAGTACACATCATATATTTTTTTCAACAATTTTCCAAAATATTTTATTTTTTGTTTTTATTTTAGAGGCCCGTCTCATCAATTGAGATCATCTTGCGTATTTTTGGCATCTACGACTATTTGTGCTAACACAATCATATACCGCGCGTCAACTGCAACCAACTCAAGGCAAGTACTTGTTGATGCTTTCATGTGCATTTATTTTATATTGTCGTATTTCACTTATACATGTTATTTTTCGTGTCTTGACTGTTACACACACGAGAGTTGAGTGATTGACTATTGTTCATGTTTTCTTATTGATATCGTGATCGTTCTCGTGACCGTATTTTCATGGTTATGAGCTATGGATATTAGAGGGGTACAATTATTGGGCACGTGGACAAAGTCCAGATTGTATTGTTGGCAACTCTTTCGTTTACGGGAGCGGGCCTTATAACCTCATCGTTCGTCCAAGCCGTCCATGTGTAGGAACGTTGTACTTCTCACAACACATGCACTACGAGTGTTTATATGAGTCTATTTACTTTTCATGCTTGTTACTTTCCTTATCAGTTTCTTCCATCCCATGATTTCTTGTTCATATTGTTCATTGTTTCCATTGATCATTGTTTCACATGTTTAGTGTTATATTGCTTTATAATGTATTTATATTATGATGGCTAGACTTGTACTTGTTCCAATCCTGACTGGATACATTTTTTTCAGTTGACAGATCCTTGCTGACTTACTCTCTTGCTTGGGTTCCTTCGGGTGGATTTAGAGCTATCTTGGAGGCCAACCATAGATTCTAACTAGAATAGTCCTATGTAGCGGGTTTGTATCTGTATGTAAATTTGAATGTATTATTGGAATTGTAATTAAAATAATTATTGTGAATGAGCAAAATAGAGATATTTGTTGTATTTGAGATTTATATTGAGTCCAGACAGCGTACTACCGCCGATGCTGCGGCGTAGGCTAGACTAGGCCACGTACTCGTATCCCGAAAAACGGGAGTGGGTCGTGACAAGTTTTTAGGGCCCGTTTGGTTTGCAGGATTGGACAAGGTAATGTAATTGGCATTACGTTGTCAATCTAACTCGAGTGTTTGGTTGGAAAAAAAAATAGATATAATGTAATCACGATTACAAGTTTGATTACATTACATCAGTTTCTTCTAAACTCAATTACATCATAAAATCTATGTAATCGCAATTACATTACAACTTAAGCGAAAGATTGGTATGCTATAATTTGGTCGTTTTGTTCGTTTTTGGTTATTTTTTGTCGTTTTTGTTTGTTTTTTGTCGTTTTTGTTCGTTTTTTGTCTTCTTTTTTTGCCCTTTTTTGTTTTTTACCATTTTTGTTCGTTTTTGTTTATTTTTTGTCGTTTTTGTCCTTTTTTGTCGTTTTATTCATTTTTGGCCCTTTTTTTTTAGTTTTTGTTTATTTTTTGTCGTTTTTGTCGTTTTTGTTCGTTTTTTGTCTTCTTTTTTGCCCTATTTTTGTTTTTTACCATTTTTGTTCGTTTTTGTTTGTTTTTGTCGTTTTTGTCCTTTTTTGTCGTTTTTATTCATTTTTGGCCGTTTTTGTTAGTTTTTGTTCGTTTTTGGTTATTTTTTGTCGTTTTTGTTTATTTTTTGTCATTTTTTTTTTCGTTTTTGGTCTTTTTTTAGCAGAAAAACAAACCATTTTTCCCCATTTTATTATTTATTTTTAAATTTTTTTTCTTTTTTCTTTTTAAATTTTTGAAATTTTTTATTGATCAACTTTTTTAATTTTATGTTGTATTTAAAAAAAATATTAAATTAAAAATTAAATTACATTACATGGTAAACCAAGCACATGAATGCAATTAACATTACATTACATGATTTGATTACATGTTTCAACCAAACATAGTAATGTAATTGTAATTCCATTACATTACAAACTCAATTACATTACAAATTCAATTCCATTACGATTACGATTATATTACAATGAACCAAACGCAACCTAAGTTCGAGCCTAAAATTAAGTTCAAAGTTTGGACTTTCTTGAGCACAAACTTGGCTTACGAGCCCGATGTTTTAAATTTATAAGTCTTGGTGAATGTAGTTACAGAAGAGCTTAAACTTAAATTGAATTTGTTTATGGTATCTTGAACTTTGTCTCATACCATAAGTACGGCTCTTTAAGAATACTATCAAATAAATTCGTATAAAATTCGAAAAAATACATTAGGGTAAGACTTTTTTTTAATATAAGTATTAAATAAGAACGAGTCACTAAGGTGTTGTTTAGACATGTTAATTGGGCCGGCCGATCCAACCCGACAGCAGTCCGGCCCAAAAATTTGGTCCGTGTGTCGGTTCGGTCCGATTAATTGTGGATTCGGATCAACCCGGTCTCGTATATTGTGTCGTGTCATGCCACGTATATCAGCCCATAAGATAGGCCCGGTCCAGTCCAGCCGAAGCCCAAGTCCGATCCGGTCCGGCCCACGCAAATAAATAAGAATGAAGTAGTTTCTATATTAAAAAAATGATCGTAATTAATATTAGAAAACTCAATCATATTATTATGTTATGTTAATCTACGTAAATGCATGTGATCGTTGAAAAACATATATGGAAAAATGTTGAATGTTCAATCTACTGTGTTTAAAAAATTATTGTAATTAATATACAGAAATTTTGAGGCAGAGGACGAAAATGAATGTCCAAATTTGTAAAGTGTCGAATCAAGATCCGGTCCGACCGAAGTCCTCTGTGTCGTGGATCACGTGTCGGACTTGGCTGAGATTTTCCATCCATAGCCCGGCCCAGCCTGGTTCGGCCCGACCGAAAGCTCACCGTGCCGTGAGTCACGTGCCGGGCTAGATTGAGATTTTCTACCCATATAGTCCGCCCCGCCCCGCTATAGTTCATGGGCCCAAGAGATCCGGCCCGTCCCGACCCACTTGACATCTCTAGTGTTGTTTGAGCTCTTTAATCTAAGAGCATCTCCAACCCTATTATGAGTTTAGAAAAAATGGTTGCCACATAGGAGTGACAAACTTTTATTTTAAAAATCCTTCTCCAATGCAAATGTAGAGTAAATCATGAAGTTGATATGACAATGACATGACAAGGACAATGTGAAGTTGGTTGTCTAGAATCTCTACATTTAGACAATGCACATCACAATGACTTTGTCTCCACATCATCAATTATGAATAGAAATTTTTATAAAAAAAATAAAGAAGTGGAGGAGTTGTCTTGGAAGTTGGAAAAAATATTTTTTATTGTCTCCTCAATATTTTTGTATTGGAGATGACTTTTCTATCTCATTGGCTTTTGTGAATATCATCTTGCCACCTAAAAAAGACATTGTCTGGTGTCTCATGCCACCTAATACTCACAACACTTAACAAGACAATAGAGTTGTAGATGCTCCTAGTGTTCTCTAACTAAAAAGCTTGAATCATCCACTTTCCAGTGAGTCGAGTTCGTATCGAGAAGGCTCGCAAATCTAAGTGGGGACATAAATCTTAAATTTTGGTGAATGCAGTAGATATAGCTAAGACAAACATGTACTTTATAATTGGAACTAAGATCTCGTTCGGTTCGCAGAATCTCCGGGTTAGAAAAGGAAAGTGATTAGTTTTCTATGTTTGGGTACCAAAAGAAAAATGATTCTCAATGGAAGAAAAATTAGGAGAAAAAGTGATTCCATCCATCCAAGCAAGGAATCATTTTCTCACATTGAAGCAATCACTTTCCTTTCCAAATTCTTTGGTGATTCCAAACATCGGAAAGAAAAATCAATGGAAAATAAAATTTTCCAAATAAAAGGAAATAACAAAGAATTGATTTTCTTTCCCTTCCATTCCGCGAACCAAACGAGGCCTAAATGTCATGGTGTAGTCCTATGGGCAAAACGGACTCCAAACTACCTAAGGCTCCAAAATTTACAAAGTTCTTCTAAATTTTATTTACAAAGCCCGTCTAAATTTTAGGGAGGACTAAAATTTTCACATAAGGGCCCCCATTTTTAAGGATCGTCTACAATCCCATTTTTTGCTTAGAGTTGGCCTTTTCTAATCTTTTTTTTCGTCATCGATGTAATCTTTTGGAGATTGTTCGTTAGTGTGATGTCTAGGCTTGGAATTGCTTATATTGGTCGTTTCTGCTTATTTTTAAAGAAAAGTAGATCCCAAGGTTGTTTGGTAACAACTGTTTATCGGGAAAAAAAAAACTTTTGAAAAGTCGATTCAATTTTGAAAAACTTCTAAAAATGACTTTTGCTGCCACTCCGTAAGAAGCAACACCAATTCCAAACCAGCCTTAATAGTGTTGTTTATAAAATATTTGGTGGTCATGTTCGACATCAGCTTCTGATCAATTACTGATTTGAGACAATTTTGAGTGTTTTTGGGGACCAACAAGAACAGAAAGTAGAGCAACAAAGCAGTCTCAAGGACAGAAGACATCCTTGAAACATGAACTGATACCAAGTCCCAAAGTCTGAACTACAAGCAAATTGAAAGTTGTCAGGCCAAAAATAAGTAAGAATCATGCCTAACCGACAATTAAATATAGGGGTGAGCATTTTCTGTTTTAAATCGAAAATCGAACCGAACGTTCGGTTTGAAAAAAAATCGATCCAATTTCGGTTTCGAAAATACTAAAAAAAAATTATTCGGTTTCGATTTTTAATTTCAGCCCGAAAATCAAAAATCGAATAGTACTTGCACAATTATATAATTACCCTAAATTTTATACCTATATATATATATATATATATATATATATATATATATATATATATATATATATATGTGTGTGTGTGTGTGTGTGTGTGTGTGTGTGTGTGTATTTTGAAAACAACAATTATATGTGTTTTAAAGTTAAACCTTGGTAAGTTAACTAGTCAAAATTTAGCCAAACTTTGAAATATAAGAAACGTATGTATAAAAATTATATATTTTAATATAATATAACCATAATTCTAACTTTAGGTCCAACCCCATTAAACAATAAATATAGTCCAACCGAAGAAACCGAAGGATTATCGTTTTCGGTTATGACTAATTTCGGTTCGATTTCGGTTTTAGATTTTTAGAAACTCAAAACAGAACGCTCACCCTATTCAAGAGAACCATGCATTACATCAATAAATAATATACAAGAACCATACAATTAATTACATCGATAATGTACAAATCAAGAGGAAGCAATACCGAACTCGAGTGGCTCTTGTGGTTACTGAGGAAGGATATAAGACTCCGGCTTAATGGCGGAAGATCAATAGATCGAACCACAGGGACGTATTATTCCTTACAGCCTGTACAAAGTACTGCTGAACCATCAAGCATCCCACAAATTTTCTTGTGTTATTTACATGGAGCTGCTGAACCACCAAGAAGAACAGATCTACAAATTGTCTTTGTGTTATTTACATGGAGCTGCTGAACCAACCAGCATCCCACAATTCCCAAAATAACAGAATTCTTTCCAAATTCAACACGCCAATGCTACTGGCTACTGCTGCTTCATTAAAAGAAGCCAACTCCAGCAGGACGAGGAGGAAGTAACACTCCCGGTTCTTCTTATGTGCTCTACTTGTTCAGCTGTTCTTGCAGCTTGATACTTCTTCCTTGCTTCTGCTGCCGCACGCTTCTCCTCAGCTTTATGCTTCGCAGCTGCTAACTTGTTCATGAGTTTGTGGTTTGCTCGCGCCCTCGTTCTTTCCACCTCAACCTGCAGAATAGGGGCATGAAAGAAAAGACCTTCATTTAGCTAAAGAGTAATTGCATACCAAAGTAACAAACAATGTTGAAACTTGTCATATCGTTTAGATATTTAATTCTTCCAAACTGATAACTATTCGCTGCGCCTATCCTTGTAGAATTTCTAGATATATTGGGGTAACACACTTAATTGTATTTTGCAAATCCCTGTAATAGGAGGAATTTCTTCGCCGGATTTGGCATCTTCATGAGGACTAAGAGTATGCTTTGTAACACTACCACCGTGTAAAGATCGAAACATTGAATCCACAAACATCAATGTCTTTGTATCGCTTGCATTACGAGCCAAGGAAGAATTCTGCGAAGTAAAGTATATCTGTTGAGAACTAATAAGGGAATTTAGTCCCACATTGGAAAATGTAGTATGAAGAGGAGCTAGACTCCCTATAAATAGTGGAGTAACCAATCAATAAAATACAGAACAATTATTCTCTACATGGTATCAGAGCCATACCCAAAAAAAAAAAAAAAAAAAAAAAAAATCCTCCCCCCCCCCCCCCCCACTTTTCCCCACCGGCAGTACCCCCCCCCTTCCCACCGACAGTCCCCCCCCCCCCCCCCCCCCCCACACACCGACGCCCCCCCCCCTTCCTTTTTTTTCTTTTCGGAAAAAAAAAAAACCCTAATTTTGAGAGAGAGATTATGTGGATGGTTTTTCGACGACGGATGGCTGTCAAATGCTTTATTTGCACATTCTGTTCCTAGATTATGCCCTCCGGAATTACAAATGCTTTATTTGTTTTCCGTTCTCGATCTGCAAATTAGGGTCTACATGCGCGCACCGGTGTTGGCCACGTTGACCGCGCAGTCGTAAGGTCTTCGTTGAAGACTTTACATACAGACGACGACGACGACGCCGACGACGAAGACGACGACAAAGACGAAGCCGACGTAGACGACGACGACGACGAATCACCGTTGAAGACGCCATGGATTCGATCAGTGGTAAACTGACAGCAGATGAGATGAAGGCCTTGGTTGATGATATCTTATCAAAGAGATTAACCGAGACGACCCCACGTGTGATCCATACTGATGTGGACCCGTCACCCTACAAAATGGAAAAGCTGGACAAGTTGAAGACGAAGTTGGAAGGCACGTCCAATTACTTGAAATGGTCACGGCAGGCCATGCGGACGCTGAAGGGACGTGGCTTGGTTGGCTACGTCAATGGCCAAACCAAGGCGCCAGATGATCCTTCCTCAAAGGAGTTTGTTGTTTGGGAAATTGTCAACAATGTTGTGGCTGGATGGTTGACCGCCTCCTTGACCGACCAGGTGTCGGACAATGTGGAAGCGATGGAGGCTGCTGCTGATATATGGCGGACTTTGAAGGATATGTACTCCGGCTCGGACAATCCTATGCGGGTCTTCCAACTGCAGGATGAACTAGATAGGGTGGCCCAGGACGACCGCACCATCTCTGAGTATGCAGCACTATTGTAGAAGTTCTGGTCTGATCTGGATCACTATGATCCTCTTGGGATGGAAGATGCCCAAGTCGAACCCGCATTTGCGAAACATTTCCAAAAGTTCTTGGATTATATTTCGCGTCAACGGATGATGAAGTTCTTGAAGGGTCTTAACCCTGTATTTGAGAATAGAAGGAATATACTCCTGGCACAGCCCATGGTTCCCACCTTAGAAGAAGCCATAGCTGTCATGGCACAAGAAGAGGCTCGCTTGAAGTTGATGCCCAACAAGGGCTCTTTCCAGGGGGAGCAAGCCACTGTTGACAAGTCTGCCCTTGCCGCCTTCAATCGGCCTCCCTCTGTGGCCGGTGTTTGCCACAACTGTGGTGACTCAGGACATTACATCAGATTTTGTCCCAAACCCCTGTACAGTCAGTCGAGTGATCGTGGACGGGGCCGCGGAGGACGTCGTGGTGGTAGAGACGGTTATGCTGGTAGACGGAGAAATTATTCTGGAGGACACAAAGCTAATCTGGCGGAGGAAGGGGGCGACCATCACCTGGCTGAGTTAAGCCCTCTTGAGAAGGAGTTCCTCGCGAAGTTACGCGGCACGAAGCTGGGTTCGGACGACAGTAATGGGACGTCATCTACCTCGGGGGACCACATCACTTATTTTGCCCAAAACGGTACAGGTATACCTGCACGTGCTCTTGCAGCAGCTGTCCACCAACCAGGTTGGATTATGGACTCTGGGGCATCTCGCCATGTCACGGGATCCCGCGGTGAGTTCCAGGACTATACTCACCTACCGACGTCGGAGAGCATTCAGACTGCTGATGGTAACTCCAGCCCTGTCATGGGTAAAGGCACTGTCGCATGCACCCCTTCTCTCACTCTCACCAATGTCTTACATGCTCCGTCTTTTCATGTCAATCTTCTTTCTATTAGTGCCATTATCCTTGATCTTAACTGTACTGTTTTCTTTGACATTCCTACGGTGACTTTTCAGGAGAAGGGGACAGGACGACGACTAGGGACTGGCACATGGCATAAGGGGTTGTGGTACTTGGAAAGGACTGGACTGGACAAAGATTTGGCATCTCTGGTAGCAGACACACCACCAGAAGATTCACGGCGCAGTGTCGAAGATGACTTGCTACTCCACCACCGGCGTGTCGGCCATTCTTCTTTTAAAATTATTAGTCAAATGTATCCGTCCTTATACCAAAGGGCTGATAAAGAGAAGTTATTTTGTCATGCTTGTGAGTTGGGTAAACATACCAGAAGCACGTATGTGAGTTCAGGTAGTAGGAGTTCGGCTGCTTTTGATATGATACATTCAGACGTATGGGCCCTTGTCCTATAACCGGTATTAACGGTTTTCGATGGTTCGTCACTTTTATTGATTGTTATACTCGCGTGACATGGGTGTACCTTATGAAGAATAAAAGTGACGTCTTTGAGGCATTTCGAGACTTTCATCGCCAGATAGAAACTCAATATAGCACTAAAATTAAGTGCTTACGGTCTGACAATGGGACGAACTATACAAATAGGAAGGTTGCTGAGTATTTATCCACTTATGGCATACTACACCAAACTTTCTGTGCCTATACACCGGCACAAAATGGTGTGGCCGAACGGAAGAACAGATACCTGCTGGAGGTCGCACGGACAATGATGATGGCTATGAATGTTCCGAAACACTTATGGGGGCAGGCGGTGTTAACGACATCTTATCTCATCAATCGAATGCCATCTCAGGTATTGGACTGGAAGATACCGCTGGAGATGCTTACTGGTGCAACCACGTACACTGTTCCGCCGAAAGTATTTGGGTATGTATGTTTTGTCCAAGATAATAGGCCAGGAGTTGGCAAACTGGATCCTAGAGCGGTTAAATGTGTCTTTGTCGGGTACACGGCAACTCAGAAGGGATACGCATGTTGGAGCCCAGTTGAGCGGAAAATGTTTGTAAGCATGGACGTTACATTCAGAGAACTGGAACCATATTATGGTTCGGATGACGGTTTGACGTTTGGTGACACACCTAACATAGAGGGTGTTAGATGTGAGGGGGAGAAATTAAGCCCATCTGTAGTAGTCGGATCGGTCCCATGCCCGGTCGTAGAAAACTGGACGAAAGGGGATGAAAGCAGTGACTCCGATACAGACGATGAAGAAGATACATATGTTAAACAGGGGGAGCAGCAGACAATGGAAAAGGAGCTCCAAGTCTACAGAAGAAGACAGCAGAAGTCCAGTACTATGCATGTACCGTGCCCTGTGCCTACTGTACCAAGTCTCTCGTCTACTCCTGCTCCAACTCTTGAAGATGTTGCTCCCGCACTGAATCAATCTGATTCTGATGCGGATCTCTCTGACTCTGATGGTATGATCTCTCCACCACCTATTGCTCCCTTAAGGAGATCTTCTCGCATCAATGCGGATAAGGCTCCTAGTCGTTTTGATGATTATGAACATGATATTGCCAACTACCTGTCTTATTCTAACATTTCTTCGAATTATCGAGCCTTCATTGCATCATTAGACTCTACTTCGTTGCCCAAGTGTTGGCAGGAAGCAAAGAAAGATTCAAGGTGGAAAGCTGCAATGATGGAAGAACTTGGGGCACTGGAGAAAAATAAGACGTGGGAGCTGGTTCCATTACCCAAAGGGAAGAAAACTGTGGGATGCAAATGGGTGTACACAGTAAAGGAGACGTCAGAAGGAAAGGTAGAACGATACAAGGCGAGGTTGGTTGCAAAAGGATGCACACAATCATATGGCATCGACTATGATGAGACGTTTGCTCCAGTAGCGAAAATGAGCACCGTAAGAACTCTGATCTCCATTGCAGCAAACTATGGGTGGAAGCTATACTAGTTATATGTGAAGAATGCCTTTCTCCATGGGGACCTATAAGAAGAAGTGTAAATGGAACTCCTGCCAGGGTGCTACGCTACAGAATCAGACGGAGGGACGTCGCATGGAAAAGTGTGCAAACTAAAGAAGTCGCTATATGGACTCAAGCAATCTCCTCGAGCCTGGTTTGACAGATTCAGAAAGGCTGTTACAGGCATAGGATACCATCAAGCAAATGCAGATCATACGATCTTTCTTCAGCATGCAAGAGGCCACATCACTATACTTGCTGTATACGTTGATGATATAGTAATCACAGGTAATGATGAAGTCGAGATCGTTAAGCTGAAGTCAAAACTCGCGAAGGAGTTTGAGGTGAAGGATTTAGGAGCAACAAGGTACTTTCTAGGTATCGAGGTGTGTGAAGGCGAACAAGGAATTGTTCTCTCACAGAGAAAATACGCACTAGATCTGCTGAAGGAGACAGGGATGCTGGGATGCAAAGCAGCAGTCACTCCAATTAACCAAAAGTGCAAGTTGGGAGCAGAAGCAGGAGAGCCAGTCGATCGTGAAAGATATCAACGACTTATAGGGAGATTGATTTATCTGGGACACACTCGCCCTGATATCTCATTTGCGGTGAGTGTAGTAAGTCGCTACATGCATGATCCAAGAACGGGTCATATGGATGCAGTGTTTCAGATCTTGAGATATCTGAAAGGGACGCCGGGGAAAGGGCTATGGTTCAAGAAGAATAGAAGTATAGAAGTTGAGGGATACTGCGATGCAGACTGGGCGAGCTGTATAGACGATATAAGGTCTACCACGGGATATTGTGTCTTTGTAGGAGGAAACTTGGTCTCATGGAGAAGCAAGAAACAGTCAGTGGTAGCACGGTCTACAGCTGAAGCAGAATACAGAACAATGGCTTTGGGAGTGTCGGAGTTGCTGTGGGTGAAAGCGTTGCTGACAGAGTTGAAGCTGGACAAGGGAGCACCGTTACGTCTTCTGAGCGATAGTCAAGCTGCAATAAGTATTGCTAACAATCCAGTTCAGCACGACAGAACGAAGCACATCGAGATCGATCGATTCTTCATCAAAGAGAAGCTAGAACAAGGGATACTGAAGATTGATCATGTTCGCTCAGAAGAACAAGTGGCAGACTATCTGACTAAGGGTCTTAGTTCATTAAGTCTGTCGAAGCTATGTAACAAGATGGGAATGATTAATATCTATCGTCCATCTTGAGGGGGAGTGTTGAGAACTAATAAGGGACTTTAGTCCCACATTGGAAAATGTAGTATGAAGAGGAGCTAGACTCCCTATAAATAGTGGAGTAACCAATCAATAAAATACAGAACAATTATTCTCTACAATATCTTTGACCATCTTTCATGAAAGTGAAAGTATTATGATCAAAGCAGTTGTGTATAGCCTTCACATCATATTAATTGCCGAGGTCTTCAAAGTAGCAAGTATGTCACATTCATAGGAATCACAACGTAAAGTACTAAATCGTTAAAAGATCCTAACTTGAAATCGATCATGAACTGTTTAATAACCTTATAAGAGAGAACTCATCAGGAACCCAACCGATAGAGTAAGGAGATATGTATGGCATACCCGGTAAACCCAATTTTCCAACAACATGACGAGCAACAAAATTTTCAGCAATACTACCATCAATGACCAATTTAGCCGACTAATCGATCTTGCACTTGGTGCGAAAAATACTATTTCTTTGAGACGTAGTAGGTTGAGTGATAAGCAAAGGACGACAAATAAGTATATGAGAACCATCTTCGTGAATTTGATATGATACATCTTGTTCGTTGGAAGCATCACGACCTTCATCAATGTCGTTTCCATCCTCGTTATCGTGTTCAACATAAGCAAGTGTTTGTTTCCGACATGCGGCCGAAGAATATTCTGTACTACCATACAAAGACATTTCTCTCCTCTAGATTTACGTAAGGGTTGGTGGATTTGGTTGTTCGGGTAAGGTTGTGGTATTTTTTATTTTTTTTGTTACTGAAACTTTGGTTATTACGGGTAGGGTAGCGGTTGTGTTGGAAATTAGAGCGAATATAGTGTTGAAAGATTGTTTTACGTGGTGGGTTAGGTGTAGTATATGGTGCAGTGGTAGGTGTAGGGAGCAAGGGAGGGTTGTAATTACTGGAATTTCCGTGGTAGTTAGAACCTTGACAGGTGTCAGAGGAAATACAAGGGGATTCATCAGAAGAATAGTTGATATTTTGACTGTTATCATAAGTTGGTGGTGATGGGTTATGGTAAGAACGAAAGGAGTGGTGGTAAAATTTTCATGTCTTTTGTGTAGTTTGTTCCAACGAACTCTCAATATTAATAGCCAACTGAATTGCTTCATCCATAAAATATGCATGTATGAATAACTTGCTTCTGATCATTCGATTAAGACCTTCAAGAAATCTAGAGATCAATTGTTCATGTGTGTTTTTGCAATTACACCGACCAACCAAATAATAAAAGTTTGTCACATATTCCTCAACTTGTTCCAGAACCATGCCTACAATTTTGAAGCTTAAAAAATTACTGTTGATGATAATCATTTGGTAAAAACTTGACACGCAACAAGATTTTTATCCTTCTCCAAGTGTGGATGTCCTTTTTACCAATATAACAACATTCTTCGATTAAATTAAACCATTATGCAGAAGTAGCACCTTTCAACTTATAGTAAACTACCATCTTGTTTATCTAATAGTATATCCATCAAATCGAAAATATGTTCTACCCCTTATTCCTAATCTAAATAAATTTCACTATTAGAAGTACCTGAGAATGCCGGAAGATCGGATTTCATCTTGTATTCGGGAATTGTACCGTAATGAATCTTTGACGAGCTTTGTTGAAAGTTCTTGTTTTCTTCAAAATTCATTGAAATAGCCTCTTCAAGATCGTCATCCCCCAAGATAGCTTTTTCGGGAGTGGTAGATTTTGTAGTAAAACCTACTTGATAGGATTTGTTGAGATAATGAACTTGATTTGATGCTTTAGTAAAAGCTTTAGTTTTCATTATTAACAATCCGAGAATAAGTAGTTTTCACGACATAAGCATATGTGACTTTTGGATCGGTGAGGTCAACGGGTTTGGAAGGGTGGATGTTTTAGTTTGGATCATCAATACTCTTGATAGAAGAAGCTTTGATAGATTGTTGTTGAAGATTCATACCTTGGAACTATTACAACATCTTTTATCTCTTCCATATTTGTATTGAGCTTATCATTCTTTGCAAAAATTTCTTCAATCTTCAAAGAAAATTCTCTTTATTTCATCTAAAGCTTCTTGAATCAAAGGATCAATGGGAGTCATGGATTATGACCATTTGCTCCGAGATACCACTTAATCTATTCCAAATCAAAGTAGAACAAAAAGGATGCGGAGATCCTTGATGAGAACAAAAAAAAGGAGGAAACTAGGTAACAAGAAGAGGAATTAATTCAGAGAGGGGGAAAGATAAGTTTAGATTCTAAGATAAATTGAATTGAAAATAATAATGTATAATTGTCTTACAAAAGGGTAGACCTCTTATTTATAGAGGTGGACAAATCTAAAAAAGAAAATTTCTAACTAGAGGAGTCACCATAAATGAGTCTTGTTAAAAATAAAATCACTAAATAAGAGTACTACTAAAAATAGAATCACGAGTTAAATAGGAAAGTTCTCATAACGAAGTAATTCGGTTACTTCTTAAATAGGAAAGTTCTCATAACGAAGTAATTCGGTTACTTCTCATGCTCGATATCCTACATCACCTAGCCCTAGAGTCCACTCCTCCGTACTAGAAGGGGAAGAAAATGTAAAGACTACCATTAAAGCATCCCAAGCTTGAGTGCCCTTTCACTAAAGTTGGGGTGGAATATGATTCAAACCAAATTATCACAACCAAGCTATTATCTATGTAAATAATGAAAATTAGATACAGGAAAATTATTTAGTACCTCAAATTTTCTCATTTCAGCTTCAGTTTTTGCTTTCTGATGATTTTCCCATGCTTGGATTTTAACCTCTTCCTGTTTAAACCTGAATAATAATTGTAAACTTTAATCTGCATCCAATAAAACTTGAACTCCTAAAATGACTTCATGCTTGGTGGTAAAAGCATAAATATAAACACTGTTTAAATGAAGGATTAAGGTACAAGTTACCAAACCTGGCTAGATACTTGGCATTCTCTGTTTCCTCCCAGGCCGCTGCACGGGCTGCAGTGCTGCTAGCAGGTTGATCAACTGAAACAGCCTTCAATGGTGATGCATTGGCTTCCTCCTCCTCCTCCTTACTTGCCCAGGCAGCAAGATTCATTTTACCCAATTGTTGGCCAAGGGACATTATTTCTCTTCTAGTTTCCATTCTTAGTTCCTCTTCATACAACTTTTTCTCAGAATCTGCAGTGAGATCATCAGATACAATAACAGTTGAATTCTCTTCAGTTTCTGTAGGGGATAACGGCCGAGAAAAAGTTGGGCTGTGTGTAGGCGATGCCACTCTAACAGGGGTTCCAGTCCGTGAAGGTTCGTGACTGGCCAATGGAGTCATTTCTGTGCCCATATCCCTCATGGACTCGGACTTGATTGTCGTTGCAGAACACTGAACAGAGTTGGACAAATCATACCGACTAAGGCTAGCTGCAAGATACATAAACTCTTTAGAATGCTATGCATAGAAAAATAATAATAATAAAGTTAACTTATAGTGGCTCAAATATGTAAAATTGGACAATTTTAGATAAAAAGTTTATCAAAAAAGTACTATTGTAATTGTTTATAGATATACTAGTGCTTAAGGTAAGAGCAAGTATGTGCCTTCTGAGTAGTTCCATGTTTATTAGTGGTTGCATATTATATGTGTTTAATAAAATCTTGTTAGGAATTTAATGGATGGAACTGCTGATAAGGACTTCAAACAGGCCTCTCGACTTACATAAGTCGAGGTTCTCAGTCAAAATATATGTAGTGTTTGCTGTGATGGTAGGGTTGATATTAAGTATCATTATGTCAGCAAAGCTATAAGATTTGACAATGGTGCCAGACTGATTAACTGATAAATGGATTTGTTGTTCGATGAAGCTACATTGCTGTAGCACTAAAACTCATATGTGAATCCCATTATTAAAGTAGTTCCTCTTGCAAAAATGCATACATACATAAGCCCATAATGAGTCAGCACTTTATTTTGTTGTGCTTCAGTTTTTACCTTTCTATTAGTTGTGTACCCTCCAAAGGAGATCCTTCATTATCATGGGTATTTGATGTGATGGTTAGTATTTGGATTTCTTGCAGCGCTCTAAAGACTGGCTTAGGCCTCGTCTAGGCAGGCACTGGGGCTCTTTAGATCCAGACTATAAAGGATACGAGCAATTTCTCTTAGGACGAGAGAAACCATAGGATTTTGACATCGTCTCGGTTTTCTTTTAACTGGTTGAATCACTAAGTTGGCTGACTCAAGGCTGGCCAACTTAAACCGCCTACGTGGCCGTTTATGCCCCTCCGAGCTTTGGGCTAAAGTTATGTTGCACTGATTCAGGCCTATACCAATTTCTCTTAGTGATTCAACCAGTTAAAAGAACACCCAAGCTAAGTTGCCTTAAGACTAGGCATTCTCATATCTCCAACTCTTTTCTTTCTCTATCTATTTCTCCTGATCCCCCTCCTACTAATCTTTTTGTTCTCCCTCACTATAGACTTGCATCGGGCAACAAGACAGTCTCCGGAATGTTGTGCACGATAATGATATATAAATATAGGTCTTTTTTGTTCTCTCTTTTTTCCTCTATCTTCTATCACTCAAACTTTCTTCATAATTAGGGCACTCCATATATATTTCGTTGTTACTTTGTTCTATGAGGGAGTTCAATATCCTATAGAGGGTGTAATTAGGATTATTTTTGCTTAATTGCTTTCTTCAAAAATATACTTTTGCTTTATTTCTCTCAAGCCACAACTTCAATTTTAGTGAATAATATTCCCGATTACTATTCTTGCCATATTTTACAAAATGTTATATATTTTAAATTCAAACTTCGTTTAATTCCACGTAGGTCACACCTAAGCCACGCCTAGCCACCACCCCCACCCCCCCCCCCCCCCTCCTCTTTCTGGCCACCTAGGATCACTTCCATCTTTTAGAATATTTGTTGCCTCAGTCCTTGTGGGTTATGTCCACAATTTTAGTTGTTTGACTATTTTGACTTTGTTATTTTTTAAAGTCTTGATAGACTAATATAATTATATTGAGACTGAAATTCAAAGAGAACTCTTAATTTATTGATGTGAATAAAACAAGAGAACCTTTGTACATTTATAGGAGAAAGTCATGATATCCTTATTAGCCCAAGCAATGTAGGACTAAAGTCGGTATACAATAATAGTTAATTGACATTCCTTTACAAGCTGGAGCATAGATATCAATCATTTCTAACTTAGATAGCACTCGAGCAAACAAAAATCAAGATAGTAGTTTGGTTAGGATATGCAAGCTGAGGTGGAGAAGACACGAGTTGTAGGACAACTTTATGTTCTATCACTTTCTCTCAAATAAAGTGGCAGGCTATCACAATATGCTTTGTTCTTTCATGAAATACTGGTATCTTAACAATATTGATTGCAACCTTGTTGTAAGAGTAGAGAGCAACTCGAAAAGAGAGGACGAGTCCAAAAATTTTAAGAAGTGAGTTGAGCCCAATCTATTCTGTTTGCCATTAAAAAATTTGGAATGAACTTTTGATTTAACAAACGAAACAAGTACAAAAAGTTGATCCTTAACAGGATCTTCCTAAGTACAATATTTTTTCTGGGAACTTGTGACGATGGAGGTTGAACGTTGCTTCCTTTACTCTGTTGACGATCCGACGACGATCGAGAGAAAACTGCAAGAACAAAGCATATTGTGATAGTCATCGTATGATGTGCCGTATTTATTGTACATGTTTAGTGAGTCGGGAGGGGAACAAATAGGTCACTGACTGTTTAGTGAGTCGGAAGGAAAAATGCTCGGTAGGTATGTGAACAAATCCAACTATTGTTGCTGAATGATAGCTAAGTCATACACCTCACGTATGAGCTAGCCGTACCAATACTGAATGATAGTCATCATATGATATGTCGTATTAGTCCAGCCGTTCACATGTCGAAAAGTATTTCAAACACACTGCCTATTTATTGTACATGTTCATTGCTAGTTGTGTTGTTCATCCATGTTCTTGCTAGTGATTTTTTGTACATGTGTCTTGTTTCCAGTTTATATACATGCTTCTCTATTTTCTACTGCATCTCTACTGTCTAACTTATTTTGTATTAAGTTACATTAAATGCAATAGGGTTGTACTTTGCTCTTTTTCTGACTGGATCGTTGCAGGTGACTTGGCATGCTTCCTACTCTTACGCTATGGACTATACGGGGAAGATAGAGATCGTGGAGGTCGACTTTAGATTCTAGATAGATTAAACACTTCTTGTATTTATTTATTTTAGCAAGTTTTTGTATTATTGGATTTGTAATTGAATAATTATTGTGAATGAGCAAATAGATGTAATTTTGTTATTTTGAGATTGGCATTGAGATCTAGACAGCGTACTACCGTCGATGCTGCGGCGTAGGCTGGACTTGGCTACGAACTCGTATCCGAAAAGCGGATACGGATCATGACAAATTTTTTTGGTAGCCCATGTAGGTCTGTTTTCGCAAAATTGTGCGAACTCGTGATAGTACTTAAGTTAGTCGTACTATTACAAGCCTGCAATTAGGAAGTGCTCATTCACAATTATGATTGATTTGATTTTAGGAGAATGGTTAGGACTAGGTATACCATAGGAAGTCCTTATTCAATAGACTATTGGGTAGTTAAGGTTGCTACATAGGCCATGTGAATTAGGTAGAGATTTATTGAATTATAAACCCTATTAGATATTTGAGGAATTTCCATAGAAGGCTATACTATTGTACTTTAATACGATGGTATGATCAAAGGTGTGTAGACTATTCGTCTGTTAAATTAGGACTTCCTAGGATTCAATTCCTAATCTTGATCATTTGTGCAATTTTATTTTCTGCTTTCTCTAAACATCGTCATATCATAAGGTCCGTATTTCTTATTTATTTTTCATTGGCCATAAATAATTGTTTTTTCTAGGAGTCAATATTTTATTTCCATTCATTGATTTTTGAGCCTAACCTGATTCGATTATCTATATATTAATTACAAGTCGTCTTCGTTCATTTTGCGACCGTTCTATTTTCAAAATTGATACTTTCACTTCAAGGACATATACTTACATTTTTCTATTATGATCGATTTGTTTAAATTTCTAGAAACTTTTTTGAAATTCTTATGGATATAGTTGAAATAATTTTCGATGACTTACAACGGCAAGACAAATGCGCACTGTCGTCATTTATTTGAATTATGGGAACTGCGGGTTCGCTGTAGCCAGCAGCGTACTGGCAAGACATGACCCCTAGTTGAAATAATTTCAAGTAAGTGTATCAAATATTATTAAAACTATGTCTTAGTTGTCCTATTTTGATCTTTGAGTTGTTATGTCAGTATTGGATAGAGTGGATAAAGTATTCGATGTAATGCCCCGTTCCGCATCGGTGCATTACGATGAGTCGTTGACTCGAAGAGTTGCGTTGACCCGATAAGGTATCGATGCGAATCGATGCAAGTGTTGCGTTGGCCAAAGGTAAGCTTTGAGTCGGTTGGAATCTATGAATCGAATCGATGCAAAGAGTAAGTCCCGCTTGAGCAAGTGCTGATTTTAGTTGATCTGGTGTGCAGGCTATGCTTCTACGCTGGACGATAAGAGGTCGACATTTTGCCTTATGCAATGAAGTGTCCGCAAAACCAAATCGTGGCCTTGCAACGGATTGTGGCATGGGCACGATAGGCCAAATCAACCGAGTAGAGCAAAGGAATGGCTAAGTCCGGGAGTTAGCTATGTGATCGAGTTATGGAAGCGAGACGCTTCAATCGGCGAGGCGGCAAGGCATATCGGCTTAAGGTGGGCGGGTTCTTGACTCTCTCTCCCTATTCCTTCACGTCTTAATAAAATATGTTATGGTATACGTAAGATGTTATCGAATTAGCGAGCGTGGCTCGGCGACGAAAGGTTTGAGTATGTGTCGAACACTAAGATAGAACATTGAACAATCGAACAATTGAAGCGACGTGCATCAAGTGCACGAGTCGCGATAGGGCATGATGGTAGAACATTGAAAGACAACATCGAGATGTGCATCAGGTGCACGGCTCCGAGAACATTGAACTCTAGGCGTAGAACATTGATTATGATGCTGAGCGTGCCTTTGTGCACTTAAGCTACGAAAAGACTAAGTAAATACGGAAGTAGGCTATGCGAATAACATTATGAATGGGACGCGTGATTATGAGTACGAGACGACTAAGCCGTTGGGCGTTGTGCATCAATATGGATGTGTTGGGGCATAACGCCGACGGAGCTCCCCATATAAATGGTGGATTATGTTTATGGCACGGGCAACCGTTTATGGCACGGAAAACCGTTTATGTGCGAGATTATGTTTATGGAATACGAGATTGGTTGGTATGCTATGGATTGTATGATATGGAACGTATTGCATGGTCAATGGACTCGGATTGCCCGTGCACGGGTGCGGCTTCCCTCGAACGGTTACGCCGGGGCGCCGGGACCGTTCGGCCTAGGAGGGAATTATGTGTGGTATTTATGGTGCACAACATTCGGACGTATTGCGACCGTCCAGTGCTGTGATAAGCTATGATATCCGTAAGTTTGGGATCCTTCGGATACTGGGCTAGCAACCCGTATCGAAGCGATTGTAGGCTTACACATATGAGATGCCAAGTCCATTACGGTGCGAAACACCGTGACCTTCATATAGATAGGGCCGGTGGGCTGAGATGAGAGCTGGGTGCAGGCGCAGGACCTGCTACCCATTATGCATATGTTTACGTTTATGATTGGTCTAAGTTTATGATTGGTCGCTTACGTAAATGAGATGATTTTATGTTAAGTTCTAACCACTGCAGGCTAAGGTAATGGGACGGAGATGAGCACGAACACTATGTTTATGTTTCATGTTATGGCTAACTGTGTCTGCTGCAGGAACACGGTACGGGACACATTTAAGATAAGTTGCTATACATGAGTATTGCTATGAAACTGATCCTAAGGCTAAATAGAAAGATCACAAATTAAGATGCTTGCTCACTAAATGATTAAGTGTTTGGTTTGGGTCCGAGCGGGTCTTGATCAGTGCGAAGCGAGGACGAAAGCACTAAACCCCCACTAGTTTATGTGCAGGTTCAGGTTATGATCAGCTCGGGGCGGGGCTTGGCTTGGACGTGCCGAGGCATGGAGTCCTTGGCGTTCAAGAGGAGCTTCCGCATATGCGTTCGGACTTGCGACATGGAGATGTTCGGCCGAGGACTACTTGGTGGCTATATAGAGGCATAATGTATGGAACAATGTAATCCTTTGTGAGCTAAGAGAGATCATGAGCGTTGTAGCCAATTGGCATTTTATGTTGGGCTATTCAGAGCCTTTGTAACCTTCAGTTCAATATGAATAAAAGAGATTCTTATGTTTTACCTTGTTTCCTTCCGCTGCTTATGTTATCGATTTGAGATAGTTCTATGTGAACCTGTTATCTTGCCTTGCACGAGCGCAACTCCAGGCTCGTGCGGCATCACGCCCCAGCGAGGACGATGATTCGGGTTAAATCTAGCGAGGACGAGCGATTTTCCGGGTCGGGGCGTGACAAGTTGGTATCAAAGCGGTTCCATCCTTTGGACCGTGCGTGAATCTCTTTGACCCTCAGTTGCTTCGTTATCGAATTCAGTTAACTCTAAGTTGTTTCCGCAACCGCATGGCTCATGGATCTGCTCGACGCTACATTGGATGTTCCATACAATAAGTCTATATTAAGTGCATACGTCTGCCACAAGTATGTCGTGACTATTACGTGATCTCCGGGTGCCATCGGAGAGTGTTGAGTGCACGAAGTACAACGGGTGATGGGATGTTGGTCGCACGAAGTGCAACGATTATGGCGATGTTGGTTGCATAAAGTGCAATGATGTATGTGTTGTCGGTCGCACGCAGTACGAGGAGTTATGTGTTGGCGGTTGCATGGGGTACGAGGGGATATGTGTTGTTGGTTGCACAAGGTGCAACGGATCGATATATGAAACGATACGTATTATGTGGCTACGCGAATGGTTATGTGTTATCGGTTGCACGGAGTGCAGCAAGTCGTGGATCATTCGTTGCATCGGTGCAACGAGTCGATATGGTATGATGCGTGTTATATGGCTATGCGGATGGATAGCGATATGTTGTGCGAGATTGAGTAAAGACCTTAAGTATCGAGACTAAGTTGTTGCACGAGCTGCAACAAGCGGGATTCGAAGATCGCGGATGCGATTGTACGAGTTGAGTTGGTTGCTAAGTCGAGTTTGAGTTGGCGAACGTGTATGTTGGCCATATGTTGCGTTGAGCTTTGAATAAGCGAATGTTGCGGGTGTGATCGAGATGATCGCCAGGGTATGGTTAGATCGAATGTGTGTCAAACTTGAGCTAACGTTAGAGCTGAGATCGGAAGGATCGCCATACGGGATGGTTAAGTTGAGATAGAAGTCGGACCTACGCGAAGTGCGATGTCGAGTAATGACTCGATTCAGAGTGGTATATGCAATACCAATTATGCGAGCAAGTATAGCGAATTATTGTGTCGATAACGATAGGCTCGATCCTGAGTGGTATATGGAATACCACTTGGCGATATCTATGTTAAACCGGTTGGCGACTTGCGATAGGTTTCGTCGAAACGATTATGTGGTTACGATATGTTTGTCCGCAACGGATGGAATGGTACCGAGACTCGAGTGGAAATGATGCGATAGGAGTCGATATAAGTATGCTTTGGTGAATTAGTTAAATGAGTATGCGTGAAGTCGTGCCTACGGAGGATACGTCGGACGAGGATTCGCTAAGTATAAGTCGAACGATAGCCCGAGCATATGCGAATGAATGTTACGTTGAGGAAATGGTCGACCCGGTCGAACTTATGTTGAGTTAGTACGGAGACTTCTTCGGAACATGTTAAGTACGGAGAAATTGTGCGAACGAATTTGGGTTAACGCGATGAATCGGTAGCACGATTGGAAGTGCAAGTTAGGGATATGAGAATGGATATGTGAAATTGAAAATTGTGTCGCGATGATGTTAAGTAGTTACAACCGAATGGATCTTGATAAGTGCGAGACTTGATTCGTATTCGAGTTCGGATAATGGCAATGATTGCAACGGGTTTGAGCTTATGAGAAAGGAAGATGTTCAAGTTATGCATATCGACGATGGTATTGAGACGTATCAAAGACGATATGCAATAACTCGGGGATACTCTGATCGAATAAACAAAAATTATGTTGAGCATTGTTGTTGGATGAATAAGATGCAAGTTAAGTTATGGCAATTGAGATTATAACGGTAGGAACGCTTCGGAGAATTTGAGAGTGTATGGATGTTGCTCGGATGAAATCGAAAGTGTCTGGATTGCTTCGCGGATCACCACTATGTTGACATTCTTGTCTTGAGCGAGCGCAACACCAGCCTCGCACATGCGTCACGTCAAAATTAGAAAAAATCATTCCGCGTGAGCACTGGTATGGTGATTCATCCAGTGGGGATGATCGAACTTGCAAGGCATGACAAATTTGATATGGACTTGTGGTTTGATGCGAAGGTGAAATTGAGGATTGTGCGATATTGTCAACGGCAGTGCCTAAGTGACTCGAGTAGTAACGATGCATCAGTTGCGCGGGGGTAGATGAAATGTGGATGAGTAAAATATGTCGGATTGGGTAAAGTCGTATAGGAATTGTCGGAAATTAATTTGGCTCCACGATAGGATATAGCATAGTTCGTTGTAACTGTCCCTCGTTGATGATCTTCAATTATCGAGCGTAGTTTTGGGGCAGCTGACCCTAGAAGACTTGACCGCCAAATCAAGTGAATGTTGAAGTCCCATAGGATGACCCTAAAGAAGTCGCGTAAGAAGGATAAGGAATGAGGTAGTACATGTTGAGGATAAGTCTAAGCGAGTGAGTATCGTGTCTCGAAAGTTAGCGAGTACTAGAATCGATATGGTCAGAAAAGTCATGTTGGATCAAGTGGATGTTGAGGAACGTGCTTAGCGTAGTGACGCGGTAAGGCGATTGCAAGAATTTTGCAATGTATGAGAGTAACGGATAGTAGAACGACCCTAAAAGTGTGTCGCAGATCGGTTGAGTAACGGTTAGGCCATGTGTATTGAGCGCGATCTATGTTACGAAACGAACTAGTCGAGATTGAAACGGGGACTAAGTAAAGGATTCGTACTCGGTCGAGTATCGGAGATAGGCATATCGTAAGAGACCTTGGGTCAGAAAGATTGTTGCCTTTGAGCATCGTAGACTCAAGTTGACCTCTGTGTCGGGAGAATGCGAACACGATGTCTGGATAAGTTACCTAGCGGGGGTAGTCCCAGACGCGATGCGTAGGTAATTCGAGAACGTGGATCATGTTGGGATAGTTGTGTGCGAAACTTAGTACGGATTGTAGGCAAAGGAATTTGAGACGTGGACGTAGTCCATGTCATTAAGGCCAAGCGTTATGGATGATTGGATGAAAGACTTGAGTTATGCGAGAGATAGGAAACGGTTGGGCGAGTAGGCATTGCGGAGAATTGTTGTGATCGGATGCGCAATGAGTTGATGCAATGCGAGTGTTAGATGATCGGCGAGAAACTTGTGAGATCGAAGTTATGGTTTGAATTAAGTTATGTGCAAGATGTTGGAAGATGATCGCATGTTATGGGATGATGCATACGAAGAGTATTTTGGGAATAGGCGCTAAGATATGACTAATTCGAGTACGAAACGATGGATGCGTGAGGATTTAAGTTGAACTTGTTAGTTGTCCCGATATCCTACAACTGAGCTTGGCTGAAATGCATATATTGGTGGGACGCCTAAAATATGTGTATGATCCAGACTGAGTTGTATGATTCAACGATAGTAGCACGAGATCGTGAAGCGATCTATGCGAGGCACTTGGATTAAGTGTTGGTTTCGGTTCGAGGACGAACCTGATTTTTGAGTGGTATATTATGTAATGCCCCGTTCCGCATCGGTGCATTACGATGAGTCGTTGACTCGAAGAGTTGCGTTGACCCGATAAGGTATCGATGCGAATCGATGCAAGTGTTGCGTTGGCCAAAGGTAAGCTTTGAGTCGGTTGGAATCTATGAATCGAATCGATGCAAAGAGTAAGTCCCGCTTGAGCAAGTGCTGATTTTAGTTGATCTGGTGTGCAGGCTATGCTTCTACGCTGGACGATAAGAGGTCGACATTTTGCCTTATGCAATGAAGTGTCCGCAAAACCAAATCGTGGCCTTGCAACGGATTGTGGCATGGGCACGATAGGCCAAATCAACCGAGTAGAGCAAAGGAATGGCTAAGTCCGGGAGTTAGCTATGCGATCGAGTTATGGAAGCGAGACGCTTCAATCGGCGAGGCGGCAAGGCATATCGGCTTAAGGTGGGCGGGTTCTTGACTCTCTCTCCCTATTCCTTCACGTCTTAATAAAATATGTTATGGTATACGTAAGATGTTATCGAATTAGCGAGCGTGGCTCGGCGACGAAAGGTTTGAGTATGTGTCGAACACTAAGATAGAACATTGAACAATCGAACAATTGAAGCGACGTGCATCAAGTGCACGAGTCGCGATAGGGCATGATGGCAGAACATTGAAAGACAACATCGAGATGTGCATCAGGTGCACGGCTCCGAGAACATTGAACTCTAGGCGTAGAACATTGATTATGATGCTGAGCGTGCCTTTGTGCACTTAAGCTACGAAAAGACTAAGTAAATACGGAAGTAGGCTATGCGAATAACATTATGAACGGGACGCGTGATTATGAGTACGAGACGACTAAGCCGTTGGACGTTGTGCATCAATATGGATGTGTTGGGGCATAACGCCGACGGAGCTCCCCATATAAATGGTGGATTATGTTTATGGCACGGGCAACCGTTTATGGCACGGAAAACCGTTTATGTGCGAGATTATGTTTATGGAATACGAGATTGGTTGGTATGCTATGGATTGTATGGTATGGAACGTATTGCATGGTCAATGGACTCGGATTGCCCGTGCACGGGTGCGGCTTCCCTCGAACGGTTACGCCGGGGCGCCGGGACCGTTCGGCCTAGGAGGGAATTATGTGTGGTATTTATGGTGCACAACATTCGGACGGATTGCGACCGTCCAGTGCTGTGATAAGCTATGATATCCGTAAGTTTGGGATCCTTCGGATACTGGGCTAGCAACCCGTATCGAAGCGATTGTAGGCTTACACATATGAGATGCCAAGTCCATTACGGTGCGAAACACCGTGACCTTCATATAGATAGGGCCGGTGGGCTGAGATGAGAGCTGGGTGCAGGCGCAGGACCTGCTACCCATTATGCATATGTTTACGTTTATGATTGGTCTAAGTTTATGATTGGTCGCTTACGTAAATGAGATGATTTTATGTTAAGTTCTAACCACTGCAGGCTAAGGTAACGGGACGGAGATGAGCACGAACACTATGTTTATGTTTCATGTTATGGCTAACTGTGTCTGCTGCAGGAACACGGTACGGGACACATTTAAGATAAGTTGCTATACATGAGTATTGCTATGAAACTGATCCTAAGGCTAAATAGAAAGATCACAAATTAAGATGCTTGCTCACTAAATGATTAAGTGTGGTTTGGGTCCGAGCGGGTCTTGATCAGTGCGAAGCGAGGACGAAAGCACTAAACCCCCACTAGTTTATGTGCAGGTTCAGGTTATGATCAGCTCGGGGCGGGGCTTGGCTTGGACGTGCCGAGGCATGGAGTCCTTGGCGTTCAAGAGGAGCTTCCGCATATGCGTTCGGACTTGCGACATGGAGATGTTCGGCCGAGGACTACTTGGTAGCTATATAGAGGCATAATGTATGGAACAATGTAATCCTTTGTGAGCTAAGAGAGATCATGAGCGTTGTAGCCAATTGGCATTTTATGTTGGGCTATTCAGAGCCTTTGTAACCTTCAGTTCAATATGAATAAAAGAGATTCTTATGTTTTACCTTGTTTCCTTCCGCTGCTTATGTTATCGATTTGAGATAGTTCTATGTGAACCTGTTATCTTGCCTTGCACGAGCGCAACTCCAGGCTCGTGCGGCATCACGCCCCAGCGAGGACGATGATTCGGGTTAAATCTAGCGAGGACGAGCGATTTTTCGGGTCGGGGCGTGACATTCGATACCATATCATATGTGAGTCGTGAAACCAAAGGTTTACTGCAGCCAGATGTACACTGGTGAGGCATGGATTCTTGGTGAAACGACTTCGGATATGCTTACAGTTTTCGAATACTATAGAGGATATATCTTTTATTAGCATATGACTATTACACCATCATTTCAGTTTAACTTTGTACCCTATTTTATTGTACGTCTTCTCGATAAACCTTGTAGCCTTTCTTACCCATCCTACTAGTTCCCTCCTAGTAATCACTTAGGATATTTTGATTCCATTTTGCTAGAATCATAGTCGTACCTAAATCTTGATTCTATAACCGTGCCTAAATAACTTTGCTTAACTAGTTGATCGTGCAAAAATGATTTCAATTTTGATCGTTCTTAAACGACTTTGATCGTGACTAAACTATTTTGACTATAATCTTGATCGTGCCAAAATTATATCTTTGCTTGAGCTTTCAATTCAATCAACGATTATGTGTGACCTATTTTGATCGTTATTATTAATCGTGTCTAACCGTATCCTTTAAAACTTCGAGGATAAAATTTTCCTAAGGTGGATAGATTTGTAAGTCTACTTTCCGAATTTTTGAAAATTTTTATTTATTTTATTTTAGTTTTTTAAATATTTTCTAGTTAGAAAATGAATTTTATTTTTAAATTCTATAAATATTTTCGAATGATAAAAGGTTTGCCAAATTATTTTTAAGATTTGAGTTTACAAAATATGTTTTAAATATTATTTTGAATTATTATTGTAATAAAATATTAGATTTAGATTTGATTAAATTAGTTTTGAAATTAATGACTATTTCTTTGATCAATAAAAATATTTGCTAAATTATTTTTATAAGATTTGGATTTATGCAAACATGCTTTAAATTTTATTTGATAATATTGGATATTATTTTAAATTATTATTATGATCAATTATAGATTGAGATTTGATCCATCAAGTTTGAGATTGATTTGATTTGAATTTAATGGAAAGATTTATTCATTAGATTCTTGACCCTTCCAAATTAGAAAATTATGAGTCAATCTTCATTTATTTAAGGAGTCTTTATTCTTCTCCCAAAATCAAAACCCTTCCAATCTAATGCTAATGACTATCTTTTATATAAACCTATTGAACCTATGTCATCTCTCATATTTTCTTTTTCAAAATTCATATATTTTCTTCCAAAATAGGCCAAAATTCTTCATAAATTCAGCCTCGTTTTTTTAAGCTATACCAACTTCGCAAAGCCATTGTGACCAACTCCGGACTCTGTTTCACCTTCAGTTTTTTGTTAGAACCGTATCGAGGTTAGCTTTTCAAATCTATATTTTATTTTCTGTAATTATTTACGTGAATTTCTGGAGATTTATTTGAGTGTCGATTGTCCAAAAATTGATACGTCGCACTATTTTCGAGATTTCGGGAGATCCTGAACTCCAATTTGTAATCCGTTTGAAGTTTTGGAAAGATGACATGAAGATCTATAACATATAAATTTTTCAGAAATTTAGAAATTTATTTAATATTTTATTTAATTTGTTGAACTCAGTTTTGACCGATAATTCACCGATTTGGTCACGGTTAGCCATAACGACGATAACATCCAACCAAATCGAGATTGTGTCGCATACATCAACTGCAACTTAACTTGAGGCAAGTACACTATTATTTTATGTTCTTCTTACATTATAATGCTATCTTTTACTATGTTTCATTGAGTATCCAGATTGTGACACGATTGTGACACGATAGGCTTGATTGTATCACTGACTGTTTAGTGAGTTGGGAGAAAAAATACTCGGTAGGTATGTGACCAAATCCAACTATTGTTGCTGAATGATAGCTAAGTCACACACCTCACGTATGGGTTAGTCGTACCAATACTGAATGATAGTCATCGTATGATGTGCCGTATTAGTCCAGCCGTTCACATGTCGAAAAGTATTTCAAACATACTATCTATTTATTGTACATGTTTATTGCTAGTTGTCTTGTTCATCCATGTTCTTGCTAGTGGTTTCTTGTACATGTTTCTTGTTTTCAGTTCATCTACATGTTTCTCTATTTCTACTGCATCTCTACTGTCTAGCTTATTTTATATTAAGTTACATTAAATGCAATAGGGTTGTACTTTACTCATTTTCTGACTGGATCGTTGCAGGTGACTTGGCATGCTTCCTACTCTTGCGCTATGGACTATACGAAAAAATAGAGATCGTGGACGTCGACTTTAGAGTCTAGATAGATTAGACACTTCTTGTATTTATTTATTTTAGCAAGTTTTTTATTATTGGATTTTTAATTGAATAATTATTGTGAATGAGAAAATAGATGTAATTTTGTTATTTTGAGATTGGCATTGAGATCTAGACAGCGAACTATCGTCGATGTTGCGGCATAGACTGGACTTGGCTACGAACTCGTATCCGAAAAGTGGTTGTAGATCATGACAGCACAACTATCTCTGACAACATTTAATCATTTCGATGATGTAAGCTGTCAGCTCGGTCTTCGAAACATTCTTGGCTTCTAGTGGCGTAGGTTGGTGCCACGTCTACGCCAATTGTTCGACGTATCTTCAATTTCTGTGCTGCTGTCATCGAGGCTTGCTTGCACTCTGTTGGAAGCTTTTGTCCGGCGTCACTCCCGTTTTTCGTTATACGTATTTTCAGTATACGTGTACGAATTTCTGACATTTGTCAGGTGACCCGTATTTGGACTCATCTTGCTTAGTCTTGGCTTGGTTTGGTTCACCTTGGTTCTACATGACATGTTGGCTTTGCTTGGTTTGGTTTGTGTTGGTTTAATATGACTTGGCTTGGCATATGTACCAACTTCTCTCTCCTCTCATTCACTCTTCATTTATACTTCTCCATTACTCCTCCCACCAACCCACCAACCTAAGGCAAGTATAACTTGCTCCATGGAGAACATGCAAGATCTCCATTTTTATTTGTTCTATCTTCTTTTCTTCATGATTCTAAGCATATTTAGAAGTGGAGATTTTCGATTTTGATGGATAGATTTTTGTAGATCTAGGTTTTAAGTTTTTCTTTTTTTTTTTGATCTCTAAAAACTTGTTATTTTCAAATACTAATAGTTCCATGTTGTGGGGAATTCAATTCTACCCAATTTTGATTTTTGAATCACGGAATTTCGACTTATTTTGAGGAAGTTATGGCGATGGCAAGTTTTTGGAACTTCCATGGCTAAACTTGCTGTTTGGGGACGACGACCTCCCCCATGCGCCCGGGAGGCATGCGCCGAAAGGCCATGTGCCAAGGAGTCCTGGTAACGCCTTTTCTGACTCCATGCGCGTCATGCGCTTAGGTTCCCTACGCGCATAAACTGAAGATGCATGAGAGTCTCGCCCATGCGCAGAATCGCCCATGTGCGGATTTACCCATGCGCGGAATCGCACATGCGCGAATTTGCTCATTCGCGGAATCGCCCATGCGCGGATTTCCCCATGCGCGGAATTGCCCATGCGCGGATTTGTCCATACGCGGAATTGCCCATGCGCGGATTTACCCATTCGCGTAATCGCCTATGCGCATAATTGCCCATGCGCGGATTTGCCCATGCACGGATTTGCTCATGTGCGGATTTGCCCATGCGCGGATTGCCCATGCGCATTATTTCTAATGTGCACGACTTTGCTGGATTTATGTAATTTTGCTATTTTCTTTGATGCGCCGCGCGCTGCGCGAATCTCTAAATAATTGTTTTTGCCTGTTTAAGCTGTTTTGTATCTAGAATCTTGTAAAACTCAAAACATGAAACTTGTAGATCTTCATCTTGGCTTCACAAATCTTCCAGTCTTACTCTGGAGTTCATATGCGACTGATAGTTTCAATCATCCATGGATGTTCTCGATCTTCTTTGCATGTTTTCTATACTTGGCTTGAATTGCGACGACCAAACTTGGCAACTTGATAATTTTGAGCTAGTAACTTGAACTTGAACATGATAGAACTTGACTGTAACCAAAACTTGACTTGGTATGACCCATACTCGATAATATGATCTCGTCCTGATAATCCTGATAGTGGCCCGTCAAGGCGCACTCTTGACAAGTATTCTTGATATGACAAGTAAACCTGACCTGACATGTATAACCTTGATGGTTGTTGTGACAGCTATTCCTGTCTTGCTAATGTAACTCTTGTCTTGACTCCGTGGTTGATTTTCCGATTGTGATTGTACAAGCTACATGTCTTGTCTTGCATTATGTCTAGGACATGAATTTCTGGTTACCACAGTTTGGGATTCATGATGAATTTGACTAGGTTAAACTACTAGATTGATTAAGTAGTTCATATAGAGAGATTTTTCAGTTACAGGCGATCATGTTATCCCGGCCACACCTGTGGACTTGTAGCCTGCCGTCGAGTAGGGCACATTTCCAGCACACTGTCATGTGTTGCACTTCTTGTATCCCAGTACTCAAGTACACCAGTAATTCTGATAACTCTCATAACTTTCGTCTGGATAGTCTGCAGGGCTTGTAACTGCGGGAATATCTCAACTTTATCTTCTTAGTAACTAGGCATATGATAACCCTAGTTAGCTAATGATAGCAAGACGCAGGACTTGATTGGTCGTGCCTGAATGATTGTCTCATGATTAGCATGGAAATTATATTCCACCTCTTGTTCTTCCTGATGTAAGCAAGTATCTCCATTTAACTCTTATCTTTTATGTTATTATAATTATGTTTTCGTATCAGTTCTTTTATTCATGATATGCTGGTTTTCGTTCATAAGTGGAGCCTCCCTTGTGGTACTTCCTCTTTCTGGGTCTGACCCAGCTGATTTTGTATGGCCAGATTTCGGAGTGACACCCGAGGATCTACCTGTCTTGCAGCCAGATGGTGAACACCAGGAGTAACCGAGGCAATGAGTGGGTTTCTTATTTTGCTCTCTCACTCTACTGTAACTTATTCTTTTGAGGCGTTTAGCCGCCGAGCATGTGTTAGCTCGTGTTGTAACTTTATTTCTATCTGCCTAAGGGCTGTAACATGATTGACAAATCCTAGGGTTGATCATGTATGACTTAACTCTTGCTAGTTTTCACATTTTGTATGACTAGCTTCATGATCATCTGAATATGTAATGTTTGGGACGCCTTACTTTTGTATGTCTGATGATCTAACATCTTGTAACATCTATTTGCTTGCTTAAGATTGTGACACTAGGCTTGTTTTTTACCATAAGAGACTGATGAATTGTAGATAAACTCGTATGCATCTAGACAGCCGTGACCGTATTGCGAAGTGTGTTGCACTCCAATGTACGTAGTTGGTGGTGTCTGTCCCCCGCTCTCCAGTATTCTGGTTCTGGGACATGACACCTGGAAATTCGTACTTGCCATCAGACTGCATTTAATGCACCTTGATTAAAGGGAAGTCGAAGTATAGCGTAGTCCACTTCTCCGCAATAGACGTCTTAGAGCGTAGTGGCCTTGGGAGCCACTTGGCGTAGGCTTTGCTGGCGTAGTAGCTTTGGCGTAGTGGACTTGGTCAGTTTTGCTTTAAAGCTTAGCTGCTGCATGCGGCGTGTGGCTCGAAACGCTAACTGTATCAATTTCAAGGTGGAAAGTTCATTGCCATAAATGTGAGATTCATCACATTAAAGTCAGGTTCATCGCCATTAATACGAGATTCATTACGTTAATCTCGGGGCTTTGACTGACTGCCACTTGTGCAGGCGTAGGGCTATATTGATGCCTATAAATAAGAGCTTTTTTGAGATGTTTTTGCTCATTCTCTCTTGGCACTCCTCCTTCATGTCCGACCCTGACTTAGTCTTGGGTGGCCGTGGGCCTTGTCTTTGGCACATAAGTCGGCTGTTGTTTGTGAATCTCCTCTTTCAAAGAAGTCAAGTTCGTAACGAAGAACTCATTCATAGATTTGAGGTGCATTTGAGTGTTTGGCATGATAGTTCGAACCTGAACAACATCTTGACTGTGTTCTACTTCGAGGGTCAAGATACTGGATTTGGATTTATTGCCATTCCGGACTCGTTCCTCTTCGTACGCCGGATGAGCTGCGTAGGAAGCTTTATGGGGGGAGTTGCGTCCACTGTCTTTGGTCAATACACATGGCCGAAGACAAGGTAAAGTGGCGCGTGTATGCTGCCTGCGCCTTCTGCCAGCGGCTCATACACATGGCCGAAGACAAGGTCAAGTGGTGCATCGACGTTGCCCATGTCTTCTGCCAACAACTAATCCATATGTCAGAAGACAAGGTTAAATTCCACACCTATGCTGATTGCGCCTACTGCTCGCGCCTATGTCATCAGTGACAGAAGAAGTGCTGCGCCTTAGGATAGGACTTTTATGTAATGAAATCCTTTGCAATAGATAGATTTTCAATGAATGAAAATCCTTTGTAATAGATATATTTACAATAAATGAAAATCCTTAGTTATGCACTTCTGTTTATTGTTGTCTTTAATTTATCTTGATGCGCCCATCTTAGCTTTTGGTGTTCTCGCGTATGATGTTTATAGCGCACTGTGTTTTGCTTTTGGGGGCGCATGAATTCCATGCTTCTACACATTCAAAGACGACATGTGCAATGGCTCTATATTCGGTATTCGGTCTCAGCAGAAGAACGAGCAGTTACCTTGTCTTTTCGGGAGAGAATTTAGTTACATAGAGGAGTAAGAAGCAGGAAGACAAGGTAATCGATGGTAGAGCGAAGATCATCAATTGGTCCAGCAAAGTCAGCATCTGCAAAGGCTATGAGCGACAATGTAGAAGGTCTATAGAGAATGTCATGTCCAGGAGTTTCCTTTATGTAGCGTAGAATCCTTTCAACATAATGAAGATATGAAATCAAAGGATTTTGCATATACTGCTTCACCATACTCACAGCGTAGGCAATGTCTGGACGAGTGGTAATATAAATTAGCTTCTCAACCAGTCATTTATAACGTCCTGGATCAGATAGAGGAAGACCTATAGAAGAGATCAATCTGGATACTTTGGTTGTGGAACCCATAGGTGTGTATGTTGGTCCGCAACCTAGGAATCATGTCTCAGATAGAAGATCAAACGCATATTTGAGCTGAGAAAGCTGCAATCATCAGAAACTCCGTGATAACTCAGTACCAAGAAAGTATCTCAATGGACCAAGGCCCTTTGTATGAAAATGAGAGACAAAGTGTTCTTTCACTTTGGAAATGCCAGCATAATTATCTCCGGTGATGATTATGGCATCCACATAAACAAATAAGATTACTATGAACTGAGACCTCTAATGTTTTAATAAGGACATATTTGAGCTTATACGAACAAACCCAATTTGTTGCAAGACTGTTGAATTTGTCAAACCACACATGTGGTGACTGCTTCAAACCGTATATGGACTTCTCTAGGAGACAAACCATAGAGTCTCCTAGTCACTCAAAGCTTGAAGGCTAGTGCATAAAAATAGTCTCCAAAAGGTCGCCATTGAGAAACACATTCTTTACGTCCAAGTGATGAAAGGCAAATTCCTAAAAGCCAAAGATAGAAGAACTTGAACAGAAGTCAACTTAGTGACATGTGAAAAAAGTCACAACAGAATCCAGCCCATATTGTTGGGTAAAGTCTTAGCTACTAAATAAACTTTGAGATGATCGACCGAGCCATCTGGATTTTGTTTAACAATTTATACCCATTTACATACAACCACCTTTTTTTACCTAAGGGATAGAGTACCAAAGTTCAAGTCTACTTAGAGTTTAGTACATAAAGTTCCTCAACTATAGCGGCATGCAACCTGGATGCTGAAGTGAATCCTGAACAGAGGAAAGAAAATTGATGACAGTCAAAGAAGAAACAAATATACGACCAAATGGAGTTAAACGGTGATAAAAATGAAATTAGAAATTGGATGGACAATACTACAAGATGTCTTACTCATGCAAAGAGCAATAGGAAGGGATCGACCTTCGTCGGAAGTCATTGGAGGTGGAGGAGTAGGAACAAAAGGTTGCACTATAGTACCTGCAGAAGAATCATCAGTAATATCTAGAGAAATAGTAGCAGGTAGAGGAATGACCTTGTCCCAACGCCTATACACTTGAAAAAATGGAACCAAAGACCCAAACCTATGAGGGATAAGAGAAATAGGCGTATCAAGTTCAGAGGAAGGAATAAGAGGAATATAAATCGTGAACAATAGAGATATAAATGGTGTATCGGAAGTGAAATAGGCAAGATCCTCGAGAAAAGTAACATCACAAGAGACAACCATCTTCGAAATAGTGGGATCTAAACAAACATACAATATGTGTTCGATAATAACCAACAAATCATATTGGTAGCTCGCGGATCAAGTTTATCCACATGAGATGCAAGATTATGAGTATAACAAAGACAACTAAAAAATTTTGGAACGACATGAAAGGGTTTACCCTTGTTGGTTGGCAATGATTGTTCTGCTAATATATATCATCTTTTTAGTTTGACCTCAGACCAAGTTGCTACTATGACAACACAAGGTATTTGAAATAATAATATATGGCATTGGCATCCTAAATTTGATAGAGCTATAACATACGATGTGAGGAATTTCAACACTTCGTATTTAGATTGCCTTAAATTTCTTTCAGGCATTGCCCAGACCAAAGAAAATGGAAGTGGACTCCTTTGGGTGAATATTCGGGCAAGTCCACGTATAAAAGACTACATGAAGGAGGGATTCTGTGGCCTCTTGCTAAATTAATTTGGAAACCTCTCGTGCCATCTAGAAGTGAAGTTTATATTGTGGCTCATCTTACTACACAAATTGCTTACTTATGATAACCTTCAAAAATTATGTTTCTATCTTTCAATGGGTGTTCATTATGCTTATGCCACAATCAGTTTCACGTATCTTAATTGGTTCTCTTCACATCTCAGCTTTGGACTCATGTACATAAAGTGGTTGAGGCTAATTGTCCTGCTCATAGTCTCTATGATTCTTGGAAACTACTAAGAGACTCATGTCATTCAGCTGAAAGTAAGATGCAAAGTGATTGTGTCATCATTGGCTTTAGTTTGGTGTATTTAGGACGAGAGAAACCATAGGATTTTGACGTTGTCTCAGTTGACCCTGATACTCTCATCATAAAGTTTGACTACTACTTTTACTTTTGGATGAGTGAAGCCTCTAAACTTAAGAAGTATTCAATAAGGGGCACTAACATTGGAGCAGTTGCTAACCCAGTGCTCAATGACTGCAGCCTCGTGGTCTATCATCAACATCTGAGAATCTTAGGGAAGTTCTTGATACACTTTTCCTTTTGTCTTAAACTTGGCATTGTAGTATCTTTAGTGGTGATGGTAATACCCGCTATTGTATTCAATGCCTGATCTTGTGCTTTATCTTAATAAAAATCCCATCCTTTTATCACAAAAAAATGATAGCTGAATTGTACTTCTTTTTCCTGTGTAGGTAGGCATGGGAGATGGAAGAGAACAAGACGGTGGTTACTCCGAAATTTGTAGAGAAAATAATGCTTTCGAGAATACCAACATACTCACTGTGAAAAGAGTTCCTTCTTATTTACAAATCAAGATTACAAACATAAGTCTAGAATACAAAGGAAGAATTAGTATGGGAACTCATTATGGAAAAAAGATACACACTTGACTCAGTCGAGAAAGATAGATGATATCCTTCACTAAATCTAATAGACCCAATAACAGAGAAATCCTAGGAAACTAATCCTAAACAAATTCCAAAACAAATCAAAATTGGTGGTCTCAGAGAATCTGATTTGGCTGAAACTCTATTCGCTTATTTCTAATGCTGCACGGACATGGCAAAATGGTATCGGTATTCATATTCGAAAATGGTATTCATATTCATATTCATGCAACATTCGTACTTATTCGAAAATGTCCGTATCCCCTATCCATATCGTGTTTGTATCCGTATAACATAACTTATTTCCGAAAACATATTTTTGTTAGAACCATCGTATCTTTTGGTCCGCTAAGGTATTTCATTAAAGTTTTTTTTTTCTGTTAAGTGCAAGTCACAATTATTCCTATGTTGATACTAAATTGATTCAAACACCAAAAGGAACTAGCTATAACTCCTAGCAATCAATGTATACAAAGTTTATCATACGCCTTCTTAAAAATTTTGACATGATAATTCAATTGATCCATTCATCAGCATTAACCAAAACAATCAAAGGAGCCCTAGAAAAGTAAATGTGACAAGAAATCATGCTTACTTGGCGTATCAGCAACCGACTTCTCGAGAACAGAATCTGGCCTAGCACTGAGATCCACTACCGGATTCAGATCCCTCTGCCCACCGGTTCCCTTCTGGACTTGGTTTCTACCGATCCTCTTCGTGTCCGGTTCGTCCATAAGCTCAAAGACCAATTTAGTACCCATCTGCCTATTCTCGTTGCCGCCTAATCCCGACTTCTTCAACTTCCCACCTCCTACACCTTTACCCGTGCGGCTCGAAGTCGGACTCGCTATCCATTTATCTGCATTGTCCCATTTAGAGGGAGCCGGCTTCAAGAAGGGCAGCATCAGCAGGGACCGTGGCGGGGCCCGCTCCGACAGTCGATGGACCTCGAAGTACGACTCCTGTTTGAAAGGATCCTCTTCCGGGCTGGAATGGAACTTAAAGCTCGAATTCATCAACTTGTGATCTCTTGTTCTGAAACCACCTGCAAATTCCACTGAAGTTGTGCATTCTTGACCGTCTCTCTGAGCATTAAACCCTACAAAATTTCCATTCTGCTTCATCAAACTAAAAATAATGCATCAACTTTACCAAACAAAGTTCTCGTTGGGAAAATAAATTACGAAAAACCTTAAATTACTTTCTTTCCAAAGTGTTTCAGAATTGAAACATTTTGGATACTGAATTGCTAGAAGTTTCATTGTTCACATCTTGTTATAGTAATACAATCCAAAATATCTAAAATTATTTGTGTACTCTTTCTTGAAATAATATTCTATACTTGAGAGCAATATTCAAGAATTACGAGTTAAATTCTCACTTCATTTTCTGACAAAAAAAGTTGGGATTTATTTTAAAATTGGTCATTAGTGATTTAGTCTCACCATTCCATATTGAGGCAAATCCCAAATCCCAAGTGTATCTATTTTAATATTTAAGCTATTATTTATTGACTTGTACACATGATATGTGCATTCCACGGCAAGTAGTGGTTGGGCTTTTGCACGTCTTTAAGATACCATGGTTGTGCTTTGGCACATTACTAGCAAGTTTACTTGCTGTTATTACCACTACTGTGGTTTCAAGGATTAAGGGGTTTTCCGTAAATTTCAACAACAAAAGTTTAGACAAAAAAATCTTGTTGTGATTTGTGGACAACCACAAAGAGTGGCTGCCCTTATCTCTATATACACAAGCCTTAATCTTCTTCTCTTTTATATAAGAGCTAATAAGAGAAGCTTGTATGTTTTTTCTCGCAACAAAATTTTTTCTTCCTCTTTTATATTTTCATAACACGTACTTTATCAGTACGATTGCTCGAGGAGCTCTAAGAAGAAAGTCGAAAAGAGTCCCTTCATTGTTCAAGATCGTCAAAGTTCTGATCGACAACGAAAGATGTTCCTCGATTTGCAACAAGTCAACGTCGCGTCTAATCTTGATTTGTGTACGAACATTCGAGGCTGTCGCCGGTTTAGCAACTGTTGAGAACTAATAAGGGATTTAGTCCCACATTGGAAAATGTAGTATGAAGAGGAGCTAGACTCCCTATAAGTAGTGGAGTAGCCAATTAATCTCTGAGTATGCAGCACTGTTGAAGAAGTACTGGTCTGATCTGGATCACTATGATCCTCTTGTGATGGAAGATGCACAAGTCGAACCAGCATTTGCGAAACATTTCCAAAAGTTCTTAGATTATATTTCGCGACAACGGATGATGAAGTTCTTGAAGGTTCTTAACCCTGTGTTTGAGCATAGAAGGAATGTCCTCCTCGCACAGCCCATGCTTCCAACCTTAGAAGAAGCCATAGCTGCCATGGCACAAGAAGAGGCTCGATTGAAGTTGATGCCCAACAAGGGCTATTTCCAGGGGGAGCAAGCCGATGTTGACACTGCCCTTGCCGCCATCAATCAGCCTCCCTATGTGGCCGGTGTTTGCCACAACTGTGGTGACTCGGGACATTACATCAGATTTTGTCCAAAACCCCTGCAAAGTCCGTCGAGTGATCGTGGACGAGGCCGCGGAGGACGTCGAAGTGGTAGAGACGGTTATGCTGGTAGAAGGAAAAATTATTCTGGAGGGCACAAAGCTAATCTGGCGGAGGAAGGGGGAGAAAATCACCTGGCTGAGTTAACCCCTCTTGAGAAGGAGTTCCTCGCGAAGTTACGCAGCACGAAGCTGGGTTCGGACGGCAGTCATGGGGCGTCATCTACCTCGGGGGATCACATCACTTGCTTTGCCCAAACCAGCACAGGTATTCCTGCGCGTGCTCTTGCAGCAGCTGTCCACCAACCAGGTTGGATTATGGACTCTAGGACATCTCGCTATGTCACGGGGTCCCGCGGTGAGTTCCAGGACTATACTCACCTACCGACGCCGGAGAGCATTCAAACTGCTGATGGTAACTCCAGTCCTGTCATGGGTAAAGGCACTGTCGCATGCACCCCTTCTCTGACTCTCACCAATGTCTTACATGCTCCGTCTTTTCCTGTCAATCTTTTTTCTATTAGTGCCATTATTCTTGATCTTAACTGTACTGTTTCCTTTGACATTCCTACAGTGACTTTTCAGGAGAAGGGGACAGGACGACGACTAGGGACTGGCACATGGCATAAGGGGCTGTGGTACTTGGACATGACTGGACTGGACAAAGCATTGGCATCTCTGGTAGCAGACACACCACCGGAAGATTCACGGCGCAGTGTAGAAGATGAATTGCTACTCCACCACCAGCGTGTCGGTTATTCTTCTTTTAAAATTATTAGTCGCATGTATCCGTCCTTATATCAAAGGACTAATAAAGAGAAGTTACTTTGTAATGCATGTGAGTTGGGTAAACATACCAGAAGCACGTATGTGAGTTCAGGAAGTAGAAGTTCAGCTGCATTTGATATGATACATTCGGACGTATGGGGCCCTTGTCCTACAACCGGTATTAACGGTTTTCGATGGTTCGTCACTTTTATTGATTGTTATACTCGCGTGACATGGGTCTACCTTATGAAGAATAAAAGTGATGTCTTTGAGGCGTTTCGAGACTTTCATCGCCGGGTAGAAACACAATATGGCACTAAAATTAAGTGCTTACGGTCTGACAATGGGACGGAGTATACAAATAAGAAGGTTGTTGAATATTTATCCACTCATGGAATACTACACCAAACTTCATGTGCCTATATACCGGCACAAAATGGTGTGGCAGAACGGAAGAACAGACACCTGCTGGAGGTCGCACGGACGATGATGCTGGCTATGAATGTTCCGAAACACTTATAGGGACAGGCAGTGTTAACGGCCTCTTATCTCATCAACAGAATGTCATCTCAGGTATTGGACTGGAAGACACCGTTGGAGATGCTTACTGGTGCAACCACGTACACTGTTCCACCGAAAATATTTGGATGTGTATGTTTTGTCCAAGATAATAGGCCAGGAGTTGACAAACTGGATCCTAGAGCGGTTAAATGTGTCTTTGTCGGGTACACGACAACTCAGAAGGGATACGCATGTTGGAGCCCAGTTGAACGGAAGATGTTTGTAAGCATGAACGTTACATTCAGAGAACTGGAACCATATTATGGTTCGGACGACGGTTCAGCGTTTGGTGACGCACCTAACACAGAGGGTGTTAGAAGTGAGGGGGAAAAAATAAGCCCATCTGTGGTGGTCGGATCGGTCCCATGCCCGGTCGTGGAAAACTGGACGACAGGGAGAGAAAGCAGTGACTCCGATACAGAAGATGAAGAAGATACATATGTTAAACAGGGGGAGCAACAGACAATCGCAAAGGAGCTCCAAGTCTACAGAAGGAGACAGCAGAAGTCCAGTACTGTGCCTGTACCATGCCCTGTGCCTACTGTACCAAGTCCCTCGTCTACTCCTGCTCCAACTCTTGAAGATGTTGACCCGCACTGAATCAATCTGATTCTGATGCGGATCTCTCTGACTCTGATGGTATGATCTCTCCACCTCCTATTGCTCCCTTAAGGAGATCTTCTCGCATCAATGCGGGTAAGACTCCTAGTCGTTTTGATGATTATGAACATGATATTGCCAACTACCTGTCTTATTCTAACATTTCTTCGAATTATCGAGCCTTCATTGCATCATTAGACTCTACTTCGTTGCCCAAAAGTTGGCAGGAAGCAAAGAAAGATCCAAGGTGAAAAGCTGCAATGATGGAAGAACTTGGGGCACTGGAGAAAAATAAGACGTGGGAGTTGGTTCCATTACCCAAAGGGAAGAAAACTGTGGGATGCAAATGGGTGTACACAGTAAAGTAGACGTCAGAAGGAAAGTGGAACGATGCAAGGCAAGGTTGGTTGCAAAAGGATACACACAATCATATGGCATCGACTATGATGAGACGTTTGCTCCAGTAGCGAAAATGAGCACCGTAAGAACTCTGGTCTCCATTGCAGCAAACTATGGGTGGAAGCTGTACCAGTTAGATGTGAAGAATGCCTTTCTCCATGGGAACCTACAAGAAGAAGTGTACATGGAACTCCCGCCAGGGTGCTACGCTACAGAATCAGACGGAGGGACATCGCATGGAAAAATGTACAAACTAAAGAAGTCGCTATATGGACTCAAGCAATCTCCTCGAGCCTGGTTTGACAGATTCAGAAAGGTTGTTACAGACATGGGATACTATCAAGCAAATGCAGATCATACGGTCTTTCTTCAGCATGCAAGAGGCCACATCACTATACTTGCTGTATACGTGGATGATATAGTAATCACAGGTAATGATGAAGTCGAGATCGCTAAGCTGAAGTCAAAACTCGCGAAGGAGTTTGAGGTGAAGGATTTAGGAGCGACGAGGTACTTTCTAGGTATCGAGGTGTGTGAAGGCGAACAAGGAATTGTTCTCTCACAGAGAAAATACGCACTAGATCTGCTGAAGGAGACAGGGATGCTGGGATGCAAAGAGCAGTCACTCCAATTGACCAGAAGTACAAGTTGGGAGCAGAAGCAGGAGAGCCAGTTGATCGTGAAAGATATCAACGACTTGTAGGGAGATTGATTTATCTGGGGCACACTCGCCCTGATATCTCATTTGCGGGGAGTGTAGTAGGTCGCTACATGCATGATCCAAGAACGGGTCATATGGATGCAGTGTTTCAGATCTTGAGATATCTGAAAGGGACGCCAGGGAAAGGGCTATGGTTCAAGAAGAATGGATGTATAGAAGTTGAGGGATACTGCGATGCAGACTGGGCGAGCTGCATAGACGATAGAAGGTCTACCACGGGATATTGTGTCTTTGTAGGAGGAAACTTGGTCTCATGGAGAAGCAAGAAACAGTCAGTGGTAGCACGGTCTACAGCTGAAGTAGAATACAGATCTATGGCTTTAGGAGTGTCGGAGTTGCTGTGGGTGAAAGCGTTGCTGACAGAGTTGAAGCTGGACAAGGGAGCACCGTTACGTCTTCTGAGCGATAGTCAAGCTGCAATAAGTATAGCTAACAATCCAGTTCAGCACGACAGAACGAAGCACATCGAGATCGATCGATTCTTCATCAAAGAGAACCTGGAACAAGAAATACTGAAGATTGATCATGTTCGCTCAGAAGAACAAGTGGCAGACTGTCTGACTAAGGGTCTTAGTTCATTAAGTCTGTCGAAGCTATGTAACAAGATGGGAATGACTAATATCTATCGCCCATCTTGAGGGGGAGTGTTGAGAACTAATAAGGGATTTAGTCCCACATTGGAAAATGTAGTATGAAGAGGAGCTAGACTCCATATAAGTAGTGGAGTAGCCAATCAATAAAATATACAACAATTATTCTCTACAGCAACAACACGAGAAAGACGATTCTCAAAGAGTTCTTGACGAGAGAAATTCATGGAGATCTTGAAGAGAGGAAACGACAAACCCTACATTTGCTCAATTTGTCTTCAACCAAGTAAGTTTATGAAATTTATATTTCCGAACCTATATTGCATGAACAATCTCTATGAAGCATGATTCTAAAAAAAGGTTCTCTAAGGAATTTTTTTCAATAACATGATAATTAATATAGATCATGGTAAATTGTGTTTGGAAGATTGCATCTAGTGTTTAGTAGAGTTATATTGAGTGAAGAATCAATCGTAGATTCAAGTTAGTGTGTATATGGTTAATCAACATGTGTGCTGGCAAGACTCTTAGTACTTCAAAAATTTATTCTGGAAATGATGTGTATGATTCCCAGGGTAACTTCGCTATGTTTCCAATTGTATACCAACTTGAGGTTGGTATAGAATAGTTGATGACGCGAACATGCCACTATGAAGTTTGATTTGGTTCCTTGACAGTTTGGGGAACTTTGCATACTATACAAAGAAATGGTACTTCTGCAATGGCAAGTACAATTTCTGTTGGCCATTAAGAAACATTAAGGAGTATCTCAGAATTGGTGTCCAATTGGCATTATACAACATAGCAAACTGCCAACAAGCTAACCTTTCAACACGTAGTAAGGTGTGGGTAGTATGATGATGTTAGTGCCGGGGCACAATTTTTCGATGGAAAACTGAGAAAATGAAACAAATGTAAAAACAATGTTTCAAATCAACACTTCAAGGAAGGTGATTCTGAATTACGAGAATCTAAAAAGATTTCGTAATCAACAGCAATCAGATCGTAGTACTTCTAAAAAGAAGATACAATCAGAATTACTGGCAGCAACGAAGAAGGTGACTGGCGAAAGATAGAAGAACTCATGCTGGGGTGAATAATCACCGTTGCTCAAAACATTATTCACCCTACACGAACAGCTTCCAGGAACCAGCAAGTTCGTCGGAGAACTTGGAACACTCCTGCTCTTCTGACTCCTCGGATGGATACGAACTCCCGTGCAAAAGCAACGCTGGTGCGGCGCCTTTCCTCTCTCTCTCGAAGGCTGCTGGAATTCGCAAGCAAATTCCGATCAGAACTGTGTTAAAGAACACTTCTGATTTCTCTGTTTACTTGTGTTAAAAAATACTTCGTAAACTTTCTGTGGTGGCTTCTCTTACTTGTATCTTCCCAGCCTTGTGAGAGAGAGAGGATGCCTTATATAGGCCCTGCAGCAACTGCTTGGTAGCCACAAAGTTAGGGTCATGGTAAAAACCACCCCGAACATGTAGCAACCATCCAGAACGTGCAAACGCACGTTCTGCTGCAAGTTGCGCCAACTACGCACACCCCGCGCTCCTTGCACTCTGCGTGACAGAGCACGCACTGAACTGCGCGCACTGCACGCACTGTGCACATGGCGCACGCAACGCAACCAGCGCGCCCGCGCAACCCGAGCAACCCGCGCAACCCAGCGCAACCTGGACGCGCACCTGGGCAGCGCAACTGGGCTTGCGCAACTGGGCATGCGCAACTGGGCAGCGCAACTGGACTTGCGCAACTGGGCAGCGCAACTGGGCTTGCGCAACGTGGCATCGCAAGTGGCTCGCGCAACGAGCGCAACTAAAGCGCACTATGCGCCTAGCGACGATGCTGACGTGCTAAGTGCAAAGTGCGCCAACAAAATGCCACATTACGCCTCGTGAGCCCATGAGCCCGAGTCCGAGTCGCTAAGCCCCTACGGGGCTTAGCTCCCATGGAAATAAATTTCCCAAGAGCAAAAAGCATGAATGCTTTAATTGTTGATTTTAGCCTTTTTCCCATTAGAAAAATAATCCCACATGGCAAACCATGTGCACCTCCACACCACATGTGCATCTCCAATAATAGCAAAGCTAATATATAGAGATACAATCTCTTTGTTTTTTCCGATATGGGACTAAAGTTTTCTAAGGAAAAAAACCAAAACTCCAACAATTCCCCACATATCTCTATATATGGGTATAAGTGTTCTCTACAGTAACTGTCCATCATGCATTAGGAGAGATGTCGCTGACGACTTGAATCTTCCCGCATGGATCAAAAATCAGACTATAATACAAGAATGGACTAAGCCTTGAATTCTGCATCATAGCTGAAATTCTTTCCACTCACATAATGTAGTTACATGTACTTCTGGCTACACATTAAACGTCCTGTGCCAGCCTGATTTCAGTGTATAATTATGGGCGTCTACAAGTTTACCCTCAAGAGACGGCCTGATATCTCTTTGTCCATACACTATAGGTGAGTTCATTATAAAGAGACATGGCATGAAGCGCTTTGCGCTTCCCTTGCGGTGCTACGCCGCTATGACATGGCTTAAAGTCGAGGCCTTACCCCGTACCGGAAACCTCATCGTAGTGTCATACTACTGTAGCATGAGGCAACCGCCTCTTTGTAGTGCCAAACTACCCAGCATGAAGCCTTAGGCTCCCTTGCGGTGTTACGCCGCAACGACATGGCTTGCAAGGTCGACGCTTTATCCCTAACCGGATACCTCATCGTGGTGTCGTGCCACTGTAACATGAGGAACTCTTCCTCTTTGTAGTGCTGACTACACCCCTCTTTATTTTTAACATACAGCATTAGGCTAATTGCCTATTTGCGGTGCTACGCCGCTGTGACTTGGCCTGCAAAGCCGAGGCTTTATCCTATTCATGGGCAGCACCCCACATATAGGAACCTCATTGTGGAGTCACCCCACTGTAGCATGGAGTTTCACTCCTTGTAGTGCTGCTCTACCGTGCTTCCTGTAAAGCACACCAGGCATTCACAATGCCTGAGAACTCATTAAGGCATTTAAGCCAACATTCCCACAAGATCCGTTTTCCGCAGAAAACAACAGTAGACAACAGTGGTTATAGGTCCGTAACCTCTCCATGCCCAATAGAACATGTACCCACCGTCCCTGATATTCTTCCGATTAGTGGTCCTCCCTTGAACCAAAAGCTAGATGCCTAGTAGATAAATCTTTGAACTATTAGCATAAAACTTTATGGTAGGAATACAATAATACAATATCAGAATGCCTTCAAGCCCATTTTACAAGCTGTGTCATCGACCAGCTGGCGCTTGAGGCCCTTGGTGAACGGATCCGCCAGGTTCTCCTGACTCCGAACATCAATCACTGCAATAACACCTCTCTTGATAAGATCGTGTACTGCCCTGTGCTTCAACCGTACAGCCCTCTTCTTCCCGTTGAAGAGGTCATTTGATGCCACCGCCGCAGTCGCCTGGTTGTCGCAGTATATCGGTATCGCCGGTATTTGCGTCCCAACCACTGGAAGATCATACATGAGCTCCCGAAGCCATTCTGCTTCATAGGCTGCGATATCAAGTGCAAAGAACTCAGATTCCATGGATGACCGCGAGAGCATAGTCTGCTTCTTCGACTTCCACGATATAGCAGCTCCACCCATTGTGAAAATGAATCCACCTGTGGACCTCTCGCTCTCCACCTCTGAGCACCAGCTGGCATCACTGAAGCCTTCTACTACCGACGGATCTCCGCTGTAGTACAGTGCATATGTCTGAGTCTTCTTGAGATATCTCATAACCCGTTTCACAGCTTTCCAGTGTTCAGCACCTGGGTTGCTCATGAAACGACTCAGCATTCCCACGGCGAAAGCTATGTCAGGCCTTGTGGCAGTAGTAGCATACATCAAACTTCCGATTACGCTTGCATACTCCAGCTGCCTGACGCTTTCCCCTGAATTAGGCTTCAGCACCTGTACGGCGTATCGATCCCTGGAAGATCCCGATACCCATAACGAGTGATCATTTTCTCAATATAATGAGACTGTGACAGCGCTAGTCCAGTGTCTGTCCGGATGATCTTGATCCCTAAGATCACATCAGCTTCCCCCAAGTCCTTCATACTGAACTTGCTTGAGATGAATTTCTTTGTCTCCGTGACACAGCTAATATTCGTACCTAGGATAAGCATGTCGTCTACGTACAGACAAACGATCACACCTCTTCCATCAGCGAACTTCGTGTAAACACACTTGTCCGTATCGCTGACCATGTAGCCATTTGACCTTATAACTTTGTCAAATTTCTCATGCCACATCTTGGGAGCCTGTTTAAGACCGTACAAAGATTTCACCAACTTGCAGACTTTGTCTTCAAAACCCCTGATGACAAATCCCTCTGGCTGTTGCATGTAAATCTCTTCGGTCAGCTCGCCATTTAGGAAAGCCGTATTCACATCCATCTGATGTATCACCATCTTATGTATTGCTGCGAGAGCAATCAACATTTTGATGGTAGTCATTCGGGCTACTGGAGCATACGTGTCAAAGTAGTCAATCCCCTGCTTCTGAGAAAACCCCTTGGCTACCAACCTAGCCTTGAACTTGTCAATAGTTCCGTCTGCTTTCATCTTCTTCTTGAAGATCCATTTGCATCCGATGGATTTCGCTCCTTCAGGAAGATCAACCAACACCCAAGTGTTATTTGAGGTGATGGAATCAATTTCATTGTCAATCGCCTCCTTCCAGAAAACTGCGTCTCTGGTCTTCATCGCCTCATCATAGGTAAGCGGATCTGCTTCCACATGATAGGTGACAAAGTCACTTCCGAAGTCTTTCGGCCTCCTCACTCGCTTCGTTGACGGCTCGGCGAGATCTGGTTCAACCGTTATTTCAACATCTTCTTAGACCACATCTTCATTGAAGACTTCAGTTTCCTGCGCACCCACATTGTTCTCCGGTACATCCGCAAGAACAATATTCTTGTGCCTTGCAAATTTGTCTTCAAAATATTCTGCGTCGCGAGATTCAATGATATGGTTTGACTCAATATCAAGAAATCTCCGAGCATCACTCTTCTCGGCATACCCCAAGAAGATCGTCTTAGTAGTCCTTGTCCCAAGCTTCTGAATCTTCAGATCTGGAAGCTTTACATATAGGTGGGTGAAACAAAAAGGAAAACCCACTCTTGGCCCGGGTTCCGTCTAGTTGTCACCATTGGGCTGGAAGCTCGGTAGATCCTCGGGAGCTGCTCCGAAATCTGGCCACACAAAACCAGCTGGGTCAAACCCCAGAAAGAGCAAGTGCCACAAAGGAGGCCACAAATAAGAACAAAAGCCAGCATATCAGAACATAAAGAATAAAAGAAGTACAAGTAGTAAAGTACACAGGGCGATAAACGACTAGGGACGTGGAACCATTCCGGGAGCCAGGTTACAATCCTTAAACCAAACAAGGACCGGGATTGTACCCCTTCGCCTGAATAGCTCACTGTCTCTACCCATTTATCGTTAGAGATAAGTAAAACAATCATGATCAAGAGTTCCAAGTACAGGGGCTAGACAAGACTTAGACAGAGCTGGACACCATTCATTCACAATCGGCCAAGCAAGTACTACGGCTTACTACTTTAACTAACTAGGGTTATCACAAACCTAATTACTAACAAGATGCAAGTGAGAATTCCAGTCCCAAGCCCTGCAGACTATCCAGTTATCCTTCCGCGGATTGAGAGTTATAGGTGGGTACATTGTCCGGGAGACAAATGTACCCTTAGGTGACTTAGAGGGTGCAACACATGACAGTGTGCTGGAAATGTGCTCTACTCGTCGGCAAGCTACAAGTCCATTAAAGCGCCCAGATAACGAGATTGCCTGTGACTGGGAATTCTCCATGTTCTAGTTTGATCTAATCATTAGCCTAATCCAAGTTAGCGCGAGTCCCTGGCCGTGGTACCCAGGAAGTCACGTCCTAGACATGATGCAAGAAAAGACAAGTGGATTGTACAAGCAAGCAAGCAGGAACACCCACGGTGTCAAGTTGATTATAGGAGTCAAGTTTACAAGTTACAAGTCAAGTCAGGAGTGCGCCGCCACGGGCCACTATCAAGTCAAGTTGGTCATGTCAGGAGTGCACCACTACGGGTCACTGTCATGTTATGCTAGTTCCTTGTCATACCAGGCCATGTACAATAGTCATTCCAAGTATATTAAGTAAAATCAAGTTCATGACAAAAGGCGTAAGGATATAAAATGGACGTAAAATACCTAATAAAATACCAATATATATATAGGACTATAGAAGAGCCAAGCTTAAAGAAATAAAACCAAAACTCCAAGAGCCAATGGTTTGCGCAAGGGATCAGGGGTTGGATTGTGTAGGGTGTCAGTTGTGCAGGGTGCCAAGTGCGCAGGGGCAGATGGCGCATGGATGGATTGCGCAGAAGGTAGACTGCGCAGGAGTTGGTTGCGCAGAGATGGATTGCGCATAGGTGGATTGCGCATGGCTGGCTTGCGCAGGGTGGATTGCGCATGAGTCAGGTTGCGCAGGGGCCAACTGCGCAGGGGTTGGTGCTCCAAGGGAGATGCGCGGTCCAGCCCAAGAGGCCGGGCGCAATCGGCTATGCGCAATGAAGGCGCTGGCCGAGAAGGAAGGTGCGCAGTTCACCAAAGGGTGAGCTGCGCAATCGGCCTTGCGCTAAAGAGCGCAGGCCGAGAGGGCTGCTTCTCCAACCCGAGAAGAACTCCAAGAACTTCAAAACTTCAATTCTTCATAACTTGATCAAATCAAAACCAAATCTAGATTTTCAAAGTTCTAACTTGAGTAAAATCGAATTCTCTTCCACATGGAAGCATCAAAATATGCAAAAATTAAAGTTTAATAGATCAAAACCAAGAAATTCCGAAAATAATCAAAACTTAGATCTAGAACAATGGAGACTCCAAATCACAAAATGTCAAGTTCTAAAGTTGTTCTCCATGGCCTAATCTAGCTAATGGACAAATAAAAAGTGGTGCTTATTTGATGGCAAGGTGCACTTGCCTATGGGTTGGGGAGTTGTGTGGAAGAAGAAAGAAGAAGAAGTTGTAAGAAATTAATGGAGTTATGAAGGAGAGAGAAAAGGTTGGTAGGTTTTAACGAGGGTGGTTGTGATGGAATGGAGGTGGAGAATAGGCTAAGGTGTACCAATTTATATTAAACCAAACCTAATCAAACCAAACCAATTCCACAAAATAAAACCAAGCCATGGTCCAAACCCATTTACGGGAAACCAAAATCCGCAAGTCGAGAAAATAAAATACGTGCCAAAAATCAAATTACGAGTACAAATACGAAATACAGGAAATGAGGGTGACAACTCTACCCACCTTCAAAGAATTCCGTCCTCGGAATTTAATCAAGGAGCTAGAGATTGCCACGACAAGCTATACTAAGCACAGACAAGCTACACTAAGCAGTTCAATCATACAATCATACAATGCAAGCAAGGAAGGGAAAGCGTAAGGCATAAGAAAGACATTATACCTCACGAGTCAAACAGGTAGGGATATCGCGATCGGATGTCGTCCCCACGCTCCCACGTTGACTCACCTAGAGAGTGATGACCCCAAGCAACACGGACTAAGTTAATAGTCTTGTTCTTGAGCGTCTTTTCTCTCCGGTCCAATATAGACACGGGCCTCTCCTCATACGAAAGGTTGGTACCAACAACCAATTCCGAATGATCTAGGATATGGCTCGGGTCCGGGATGTACCGTCTTAATTGGGATACATGGAATACATCATGTACCTCACTTAGCGACGGCGGAAGAGCGAGACGATAGGACACATTGCCTACTCGCTCCAGAATATCGAACGGCCCTATATACCTAGGACTAAGCTTTCCCCGCACGCCAAAACGAATGACGCCGCGGGTAGGCGAGATCCTAAGGAACACATGGTCGCCGACGGCAAATTCTAAGGGACGCCGATGAGCATCGGCCCAATGGCGCTGGCGATCCTGAGCAACTCGGAGGTGATCTCTGACTTTCCTGACCACTTCAACCGTCTGAGAAATCAGTTCTGGACCGAGCATCTGCCTCTCTCCGACATCGTCCCATGCTAACGGAGATCTGCACTTCCTGCCATACAGAGCCTCGAAGGGTGTCATCTGGATACTGGCCTGGAAACTATTGTTGTACGAGAATTCTACCAGGTGCAGGTGATCCTCCCATGAACCACCGAAGTCAAGGGTACACGACCGCAACATATCTTCGAGAGTTTGTATAGTACGCTCTGACTGCCCATCTGTCTGCGGATGATATGCTGAGCTGAACTTGAGACGAGTCCCCAAACTTTGATGAAGACTGCGCCAGAAGTGCGATGTGAATCTCGTATCCCTGTCTGATACTATGCTGACTGGCACTCCGTGAAGTCGGACGATCTGCCTGAGATACATCTCTGCTAGCTGCGCCGTCGACTGTCCAACTCTAAATGGAAGAAAGTGTGCCACCTTGGTAAGCCTGTCCACAATGACCCAAATAGCATCTCTGCCTGCCGGAGATCTGGGTAACCCAGTCACGAAATCCATGGTTATGTGTTCCCATTTCCATTCTGGGATCGGTAAAGGTTGAAGAAGTCCAGCTGGCCTCTGATGTTCAGCCTTGACCTGTTGGCAAACCAAACATCGAGAGACATACCGGGCTATCTCTCTCTTCATACCATTCCACCAAAAGTGTTGACGAATATCTCTGTACATCTTCGTGCTGCCTGGGTGGATGGAATACTGCGAACTGTGAGCCTCTGCCATGACTTCCTGTCTGATATCTCCACTGGGTACACAAAGACGCGTGCCGTGTCGAAGTGTACCATCCTCATGAATACATAACTCTGGCCTTCTTCCTGCTTCACACTCTGCTCTGAGCCGCTGAATCTTGGAATCGGTTAACTGTGCTGTCCGGATCCTCTCAACTATGGTGGACTGAATCTGTAGGCTGGCCATCAAGGCCACATTGGAAGGAAGAACCACTTCAATTCCCATCTTCTGAAGATCCGACAATAACTCTGGTTGCGCCGTCAGGAAATAAACTCCGGCTCTCCGGCTCAACGCATCTGCTACAACGTTGGCCTTCCCTGGATGATACTGCAAATCCACATTGTAGTCCACCAGTAGCTCGAGCCATCTTCTCTGCCGCATATTAAGATCCTTCTGGGTGAAAACATACTTCAGGCTCTTATGATCAGTAAATATCTCCACTCTGTCTCCGTACAAGTAGTGCCTCCACAACTTAAGTGCAAACACTACTGCTGCTAGCTCCAAGTCGTGGGTCGGGTAATTCTTCTCATGATCACGGAGTTGACGTGACGCATAAGCAATTACCTTCCCATGCTGCATCAAAACACATCCCAATCCTCTGCCTGAAGCGTCGCAATAAACTGTGAATTCTCCGGTCCCATCTGGAAGGGTGAGAATGGGAGCCGTTATCAAACCTCGCTTCAACTTCTCAAATGATTTCTGACATTCTGCTGTCCAAACGAACGGCACATCATTGCGGGTCAACTGGGTCATCGGCGCTGAAATCCTTGCAAAATCAGAGACGAATCGCCGGTAGTAACCGGCCAATCCAAGGAAGCTGCGAACCTCTGCCACTGAGCTGGGTACTGGCCAAGACTCGATAGCCACAATCTTCTGGGGATCCAATTCCACTCCTCCTCTGGTAATGATGTGACCCAAGTAAGAAATGCGATCGAGCCAGAACTCGTATTTACTGAACTTGGCGTACAACTGGTGCTCTCTGAGAATCTGGAGGACAACTCTGAGATGCTGCTCATGCTCTGCTTCACTCTTGCTGTAGACCAGGATGTCATCAAGGAACACTATCACAAACTGATCCAAGTAAGGCATGAAGATACGGTTCATGAGGTCCATGAACACTGCCGGCGCATTGGTCGCTCCAAAGGGCATAACTAGAAACTCCCAATGCCCGTACCTAGATCTGAACGCCGTCTTCGGGATGTCCTGCTCTCTGACTCTGATCTGGTGGTATCCTGACCGCAAGTCTATCTTCGAGAAAACTGAAGCCCCTTTGAGTTGATCAAACAAGTCATCTATCCTCGGGAGAGGGTATCTGTTCTTGATTGTCACTGAGTTCAAGGTACGATAATCAACACATAGCCTGGACGTACCACCCTTCTTTTTCACAAGAAGCATTGGGGCTCCCCAAGGCGATCCACTTGCACGAATGAATCCCTTGGTCCTGAGTTCTTCAATCATCTTGTACAAAATCTCCAACTCTGAAGGCGCCATTCTGTAGACTCGCTCTGATACTGGTGCTGTCCCGGGAATCAAGTCAATGGTGAACTCGATCTCCCGCTCTGGTGGCATCCCTGGAAGTTCCTCTGGGAAGACATCTGGAAACTCTTCAACTATTCGGGGCAACTGCACTGCTGCTACTGCCATCCGCAATACTGGAGGAGATGGCTCTACTGTGCCTCTGGAAAATGAAAACTCTGGCTCTCCGGGAATACTAAAGACAACTCTGCCAACATGGCAGTCTATCCTAGCATAATGGTTCCTCAACCAATCCATGCCTAGGACTACATCATAGTCTGCCATAGGGAACTCTATGAGCCTAGCGGGGAACTCTCTACCGCTAACTACGATCCGACACGAGAAAAACACTCGATCTACTCCCACAAGACCATTACCAGTAAGTATATTGAGCCTCACTGATAATGACTCGGGCTCCAATCCTATCCGTGTCGCGAATCGTGCAGACATGAATGAATGCGATGCACCAGAATCAAATAATACAGATGCCGGAAAAGTGTTGACGAGAATAGTACCTGCCACTACCTCACCTGGTGCAACTTCTTCTTCCATGGTCATCATCATAGCCTGACCTCTAGCTGCGGGTCCCCTCTGCTGGAAACCCCTCTGTCGGTTCTGTGCTGGAGCCTGGGTGAACTGCTGCTGGTTCTGCTGCTGTAAGGCCTGGGCCTGGGGCGCCAATGGCCTCGGGTACTGCTGTTGCTGCTGCTGCTGGACTGGAACTGGGGCTGGTCCTCTCACCGAAGAACTAGAAAGGTTGGATGATGATGGACCTCCCCTATTCGGGCAGGTCCCTATCTGGTGGTCTGCTCCTCCACAAGCCAGGCACAATCCCTGTGCCCTACGACACTCTGCCACTACATGGCCCGGCTTCCCGCAATGAGAACATCCCACCGCGGAAGACTGCTTCTGCTTCTGCTGCTGCGGGTACGTCGGGGTTGAATGCTGAACCGACGTCACTGAGGCCGCCCGCCTCGGAGTTCCAATGGTTATACCCCTAGCTGCCGGGGCTGGAGCTGAAGATTGGTGCATCTGGTTGTGGGACCGCTTCCTGCCTCCGATCCTGTCCACAATTCTCCGGGAGGTATACTCATGCCTCCTTGCTGCCTTCAACACTGCATCGAACGTCTGGTGCTCGAACTGCTCCACAGCCAATAATATCTCTAAGTGCAGCCCTTGCTGGAACCGCTGAGCCCTATCGAACTCGGTCGCCACCAAGGTGGGGGCGAACCTACTCAGCCTGGAAAACTCGGTCGCATAGCCATCGACCGTCCTGCCTCCTTGCTTCAAGTTGGTGAATCTGGTCTGCAGGTCGTACCGTGCCACCGCATCGAAGTACTTTGTCTGGAACCTCTCTCTGAACGTCGCCCAAGTGACTGGTGCTGCTAATCCCATGGCCTGAGCTGCCCACCAATCGCGAGCCAAGTCTAACAACTGTAGGCGTACCACCGCCACCTTCTCATTTTCAGGTGTCCTAGCTGCTTCTAGAACCACCTCGGTATCCTGAAGCCAAGCGTCCGCGGCAATCGCATCTTCACTGCCGTCAAAGAAGGGAGGGTTCAAGCGTTTGAAACTGTTGGCCGCCCTGATTCCCTTGGGGACCTCCTCCGTTCAGTGCATCATGAACTTCCTGGTGTAAGGCGTCGCCTCGACGATCTTGGGATGCAAGCAGTTCTCTGATAAGCCCTACCAAAGGTCCCTCATCCTGTCTAGCTGGTTGAACGGACGGAGCTGCCTGAACTGGAGGTTCTGAGCCTCCGGGAAGCATAACTCGGGAGGCTACTCCAGAGTGCTGAGCTTGATCTTCCTGGCGCTGGGGTGCTTGTCGAGCTTCCTCTGGCTGGTTGGCAGGTCCGGAAGTAATGCCGCTGAAGAAGACGACATAGGGAACAATAAGGAAAGGACCAGGACAGATCAATGATACAAGCAATGTGATCAGGTCGAGATTCCCAGGGATTTGAAGATACGAGCAGAGATCAAGGGCGAATATTGATTGAGACATCTATTCGGTAAACCCTCACATTTCTTGAATGCCAAGACCTGCATGGGCCACCACTTAAACCATGTCACGCCCCAGAACCAGAATACTGGAGAGCGGGGGCAGACACAGCCAACTACGTATATTGAAATAGAATACATCTCAACTATACGGTCACGGCTGTCTAGATATGAGGGTTTACTACAAGCCAGCAGTCTCTTAAGGTCAAGCCTATTGTCTCAATCTCAAGCAATTAACAGAGTTACAAGATATTAGAGCATCAAATATATATATAAGGCGTCCCAAATATTACATATTGGATGATCATGAAGCTAGTCGTACAAAATGATGGGACTAGCAAGAGTTCAGTCATACATGATCAACCCTAGGATTTGTTAATCATGTTTATAGCCCGTAGGCAGACAGTAAGTAAATGTGCATCAAGCTAACAGGTGCTCGTCGGCTAAACGCCTCAAAAGAATAAATTTACATATAAGTGGGTGAAACAAAAAGGAAAACCCACTCTTGGCCCGGGTTCCGTCTAGTTGTCACCATTGGGCTGGAAGCTCGGTAGATCCTCGGGAGCTGCTCCGAAATCTGGCCACACAAAACCAGCTGGGTCAAACCCCAGAAAGAGCAAGTGCCACAAAGGAGGCCACAAATAAGAACAAAAGCCAGCATATCAGAACATAAAGAATAAAAGAAGTACAAGTAGTAAAGTACACAGGGCGATAAACGACTAGGGACGTGGAACCATTCCGGGAGCCAGGTTACAATCCTTAAACCAAACAAGGACCGGGATTGTACCCCTTCGCCTGAATAGCTCACTGTCTCTACCCATTTATCGTTAGAGATAAGTAAAACAATCATGATCAAGAGTTCCAAGTACAGGGGCTAGACAAGACTTAGACAGAGCTGGACACCATTCATTCACAATCGGCCAAGCAAGTACTACGGCTTACTACTTTAACTAACTAGGGTTATCACAAACCTAATTACTAACAAGATGCAAGTGAGAATTCCAGTCCCAAGCCCTGCAGACTATCCAGTTATCCTTCCGCGGGTTAAGAGTTATAGGTGGGTACATTGCCCGGGAGACAAATGTACCCTTAGGTGACTTAGAGGGTGCAACACATGACAGTGTGCTGGAAATGTGCTCTACTCGTCGGCAAGCTACAAGTCCATTAAAGCGCCCAGATAACGAGATTGCCTGTGACTGGGAATTCTCCATGTTCTAGTTTGATCTAATCATTAGCCTAATCCAAGTTAGCGCGAGTCCCTGGCCGTGGTACCCAGGAAGTCACGTCCTAGACATGATGCAAGACAAGACAAGTGGATTGTACAAGCAAGCAAGCAGGAACACCCACGGTGTCAAGTTGATTATAGGAGTCAAGTTTACAAGTTACAAGTCAAGTCAGGAGTGCGCCGCCACGGGCCACTATCAAGTCAAGTTGGTCATGTCAGGAGTGCACCACTACGGGTCACTGTCATGTTATGCTAGTTCCTTGTCATACCAGGCCATGTACAATAGTCATTCCAAGTATATTAAGTAAAATCAAGTTCATGACAAAAGGCGTAAGGATATAAAATGGACGTAAAATACCTAATAAAATACCAATATATATAGGACTATAGAAGAGCCAAGCTTAAAGAAATAAAACCAAAACTCCAAGAGCCAATGGTTTGCGCAAGGGATCAGGGGTTGGATTGTGTAGGGTGTCAGTTGTGCAGGGTGCCAAGTGCGCAGGGGCAGATGGCGCATGGATGGATTGCGCAGAAGGTAGACTGCGCAGGAGTGAACTGCGCAGGAGTTGGTTGCGCAGAGATGGATTGCGCATAGGTGGATTGCGCATGGCTGGCTTGTGCAGGGTGGATTGCGCATGAGTCAGGTTGCGCAGGGGCCAACTGCGCAGGGGTTGGTGCGCCAAGGGAGATGCGCGGTCCAGCCCAAGAGGTCGGGCGCAATCGGCTATGCGCAATGAAGGCGCTGGCCGAGAAGGAAGGTGCGCAGTTCACCAAAGGGTGAGCTGCGCAATCGGCCTTGCGCTAAAGAGCGCAGGCCGAGAGGGCTGCTTCTCCAACCCGAGAAGAACTCCAAGAACTTCAAAACTTCAATTCTTCATAACTTGATCAAATCAAAACCAAATCTAGATTTTCAAAGTTCTAACTTGAGTAAAATCGAATTCTCTTCCACATGGAAGCATCAAAATATGCAAAAATTAAAGGTTAATAGATCAAAACCAAGGAATTCCGAAAATAATCAAAACTTAGATCTAGAACAATGGAGACTCCAAATCACAAAATGTCAAGTTCTAAAGTTGTTCTCCATGACCTAATCTAGCTAATGGACAAATAAAAAGTGGTGCTTATTTGATGGCAAGGTGCACTTGCCTATGGGTTGGGGAGTTGTGTGGAAGAAGGAAGAAGAAGAAGTTGTAAGAAATTAATGGAGTTATGAAGGAGAGAGTAAAGGTTGGTAGGTTTTAATGAGGGTGGTTGTGATGGAATGGAGGTGGAGAATAGGCTAAGGTGTACCAATTTATATTAAACCAAACCTAATCAAACCAAACCAATTCCATAAAATAAAACCAAGCCATGGTCCAAACCCATTTACGGGAAACCAAAATCCGCAAGTCGAGAAAATAAAATACGTGCCAAAAATCAAATTACGAGTACAAATACGAAATACAGGAAATGAGGGTGACATAACCACTTCAGAAGTAGGTGTGTAGTGGTGAACCACTCCTTGCTGGAGCAGACATGGCAGGAGGCTCCAGTGTCTACCCACCAGTCAGAGTCAGTCCTTACCGCATCAACCTACGCAATCATAGCAACAACATCAGTGATCATAGATACCTTACTAGGCTCTCCTTGCTCTGATTGCTTGGTCTTTACTTTGCATTCACTTTTGAAGTGGCCCTTCTTGCCACACTTGAAACAAGACATCTGAGACTTTGCCTTCTTTCGCTTGAAGGAAGTCCCCTTCACGTTCAGATTGTTAGGGTCCTTCTTCTTGCTGTGGGAAGCCGCCTGCTTTCCCCTTGGTTCCTTGGTATGAACCAGATTGGCGTTAGCCAATTGCTTGGACAGTGCGTCCAGCTTCAATTGAGCCCGCATCTGGTCCTCAACATAGATTTCCTGCAAGAGATCTTCAAGGCTGATCTCAAGCTTCTTCCTATGCATGTTTGCATAGAACTTACTCCACCCAGCGGGGAGCTTTGAGACAATCCCTCCAACAACAAACTTGTCAGGGAGGGGCATCGCCTCGTCTTCCAACTTCTGTCGCAGCTTCAAAAATTCTTTTACCTGCGGCAACATGGACTTCTCGTCCTCAAAGAGCCATTTGTGATATTTTTCAACCACAAATATCTTGTTCCTATTTTTGTCTTCTTCGTACAATTTCTCCATAGACTCCCATATGTCTCTGGCAATTGTCTTCTTACTGTAGAATTCTGTTAGGGAATCCTCCATAGCATTCAGGATAAGCAGCCTGCAAATGCTATTCTCCCTTCTCCACTTGGCCTGAAGTTTAGTAGCCGCAGTGATTGCGGCAGCAGACCCAGTATGTGGAACAGTAGGTTCCTCTTCAAGAAGCACGTGATCAACGTCTCTGAGTTGAAGAGTGAGATAAACCTTCCTCTTCCAGACTTGATAATGCTCTCCATCAAACTTTTCTAACTTACAAAAATCAATATTGAGGAGTGAAGCATTAACGTTTTCCATCGTAGCAATAAAGCTTTGAGATTGTTAGTGCCGGGGCACAATTTTTCGATGGAAAACTGAGAAAATGAAACAATTGTAAAAACAATGTTTCAAATCAACACTTCAAGGAAGGTGATTCTGAATTACAAGAATCTAAAAAGATTTCGTAATCAACAGCAATCAGATCGTAGTACTTCTAAAAAGAAGATACAATCAGAATTACTGGCAGCAACGAAGAAGGTGACTGGCGAAGGATGGAAGAACTCCTGCTGGGGTGAATAATCACCGTTGCTCAAAGCTTTATTCGCCCTACACGAACAGCTTCCAGGAACCAGCAAGTTCGTCGGAGAACTTGGAACACTCCTGCTCTTCTGACTCCTCGGAAAGTGCAAAGTGCGCCAACAAAACGCCACATTACGCCTCATGAGCCCATGAGCCCGAGTCCGAGTCCGAGTCACTAAGCCCCTACGGGGCTTAGCTCCCATGGAAATAAGTTTCCCAAGAGCAAAAAGCATGAATGCTTTAATTGTTGATTTTAGCCTTTTTCCCATTAGAAAAATAACCCCACATGGCAAACCCATGTGCACCTCCACACCACATGTGCATCTCCAATAATAGCAAAGCTAATATATAGAGATACAATCTCTTTGTTTTTTCCGATGTGGGACTAAAGTTTTCTAAGGGAAAAAACCAAAACTCCAACAGATGATTGTAATTTACCAACATGCACCTTCGCATTTAATTCTTGGGACAAACGAACAACCAAGTATTCATAGTCGAGACAAAAAGAGGATCAAGTATTAAACTAGGACTTTAAGAAACAACCACTATCGGAATTAATAGGGGTCATTCCTGTGATTAATATTCCTCCTGATTGTATTGATAGGGGTCTTCCTGTTATTGTGACTGTGGTATCAACAATGTTGAGATTCTAAGTTAAAGTTATTGGTCTCTCATATAACTATCATAGACATAGACATGTAGTTCTATATTTAGAATTAATTGTGATTGATTAATAATATCTTTACTTGTAAGTATTGATAAGATATTATCATATATAGAAAATGGAACTTATGGAAAAACTAGACAAGATAGCTTATGGCTGATGGGCAATGCTACTAGGCAAATCATCCTTAAGAATGGGATCTTTTACTCCAACATCAATAATAATTTGAACGTAGTATTCACGATAGCCGGTCTTGCTGACATTATTGAAGGCTCGGACAGAGCACACTTATTTTTACCCACCAACTTATACAGAATGTCTTATACTTCCATAATTCCAAAAAAATTTATTGAGAGCAAACAGGGTACATATTGAAACCATGAGCGAGGAAAATAAATAACACATTTGCGTAACCTGTAGCATACGAAACCAGAAGTTCGTTCTAGAGAAATTTCTCAGCTTATCATAAGGGATCTACTCCACTCACATTTGGATAGTCGAGTCACATACTAACATGAGTCAGCAGTTCATCACTAGTCAAGAAAACAGTGACAAAATATCAAAAAACTCAGAAGGTTGAAACAAATGTCATCCTTGACATGGACAATAATTACCTCCTTGGTGAAAAATTTGAGGAACAAGAGAACACCAACTTCACATCTGCAGATTTTTTTTTTTTTGGAATGATCAGTAGCTTAGTTTCATTATTTTGAGTCGAACTATTTAGATTATTATGGAATATGTTAGTATTTTTATAACTGTAGTTTTTGCATCTATGTTTTGTGAATAATATTTTAGATTCTGACATAAGATATCTTTACCATAAATTTTGCGGACTTTCACTTTGATAAGACAATATTTCCTAGGAGAAGATAAAAGAAAAATAAATGCATTGTTCCAGAAGAACGTCATGAATTATCATGACATACTCTCATTTTATCTCATCTTGAATAAATTAAGAGATCTATCCCTTGTAATTTATTGCAAATTAACTATTCGATACCTTTAACAATGTTGCATAAGTAACTAGGTCAAATATACCAACTATGAATGTACCTGCTAGAATAGAAGTAAACACCAAAAGAACCAAATAAGATAGCAAATGAATCAATTACACATCAAGAACGTGGAAGACCTAAAGGTTCTAAACATTCAACTTTGCAGAAGAGGAGACTGAATAATATAACACAGTCTTTTGCTCTTGAAGAAGCTACTCTTGAAGTAGCATCTCCTATAGAGAAAATTCATGAAGGTCCAGAAAATGTTGTGAACCAAAGATCCATTTTATTCCAAAACAAAATATATCACTCTGATTGAGAATATACCTCAGATTCTGGAAGAGACGAGAAAGAGGTATCAGTGCCTAAGAAATCTATGTTTTATACATACTCAAAAAAAATTGAAATTGAACTTTTTTGGTCATGGATGACATTAGCAAATGAGAATAAAAAGAATGATGGAAATAAGGACAACAATACCATGAATAGTCCTTGAATGTCGAAAACGACAACATTGGCAAAAAATATAAAATGTGATTCAAGCAGAACTAGATTATCTCGCAAAAAGTAGAGTGTTCGTTCCTATAGTACAAAACCTAAAAAGAATAAACATGATAGGTTTAAAATGAAAGTTTATAAGAAAATTTTTATAAAAAAAAGAATGATATCCAAATATATAGAGCAAGGTTAGTTAAGATATACATGAAAAATCTCTGAAGGATTTAATTAACAAAAACCAGGTCTAGGGATACACATTGTATTATATTACAACGAGCCATATGTGAACTAAAACCATCCGAAAAAAATATGAAACAATTGGCTCATTGAGTATTTGTCTAGCAAATGATAGAATGATGATCCTAAATGTTCATGCATATTCATAAAGAAATTCCTGAATGAATTTATCATAGCAATCGTCTATGTACATAGCATTATCTCTTGGAGAGATTGAAAAGATCTCCTGAAGAGAAAATCTCTTAAAGAAATCTTCTGAAGAGAAAATCTTCAGGAGAAACCTCTTAAAAAGAAAATCTTCTGAAGAGATCTTCCGAAAAAAAAAAAATCTCCCGAAGATATCTTCCGAACAAAAAATATCTCTTGAAGAGATCTTTCGAAAAAAGATCTCCTAAAAAGATCTCCCGAAGAGAAAATCCCCTTAAGAGATCTTTTTCTACCCTTAAGAGATCTCTAGAAGAGAAAATCTCTTGAAAAGATCTCAAGAAGAGGAGATATCCTAAAGAGATTTAAAATGAGTAGTAGTCATTCACTCAGTACATCTATAGTGATCAGGTCATTAGGTTCTATTTCGGCCGGAAAAAAAAACATGTTATGGGTCCTGAAGAACCCTATTAAAATAAAATAAGTACAATTCTTTATTTAGCACTATATACTTCATGATATATCTTTTATGTGAACATGCTTAGTAGATATAGATCTGTACCTACATAGATACTGGAAAGACATAAAGTACATATCAAAAAAACAATTATTCTTGAGTTAATTCATATGGATGTGTTGATCTTATTTGATATGCAGACACATGTTATTTATCTGATCCCCATAAGGGGAGATCACAAGCAAGATATATTTTCTTAACAGTGTTGCAACTATTTCGGAAAAGAGTCAAACAAACCACTGCGACAACCTCGACCAATTATCATGGCACTTCATAAAGTAAGCAGAAAATGTGTACGGCTAAGGTCACTAATACAAAATATGTATAAAGGAAATTCAAGAAGGTTTTTTTATCAAATGAGATAGGACGAAGCATATCTCACCAAAGTTTTTTTTTCACCCACCAACTCAAAAAGAAAAAAAATGATTAATATAAAGCAAATCAAGTCTTCAGAAAACCTTACATATCACAAATTCCTCCTAAAGTCCATATTTTTATAAGTTTGTCCACCAGATTGGTATGAGAAGACTCCAGCAGATAAGCGTATAAACGTATAGGTGATAAAATATTGGATGGAATGTAATACGAAATGTATTAGTTGGGGGTGACCATTCATTTAAATTGATGTAAGAACTAAATATAATATTAAGTAATTTTGAGAGGAGCATCCTAAAGATGCTAATGGAGACATCATGAAATATGTCTTTGCGCATTGTATACTTTTCCTTCGATAATGTTTTTTTTTTCCATTGGGTTTTATTTCGAAAGGCTTTTAACGAATTAGTGTAAGTAGCATCCACTTGGATTCCTGAATAATCATATTTCTTAAAATTATGTTGTACTTTTTTCTTTCACTATAGATTTTTCAATAATGTTTTTTTTTAGATTTTTTTTAATGAATCAATAATTAAAGTGGACATTCAAGAAGGAATGTTGTAATTTGTGGATAATCAATAGTGGTTGTCCTATCTCTATCTACACAAACTCTGATCTTCTTCTCTTTATACAAGAGTTAATAAGAGAAGCTCGTATGTTTTTTCTGGCAACAAAATATTCTCTTCCTCTTTTATATTTTCATAACAAAATATACAAGTTAAATTTTCACCTCATCTTATGACGAAAAAGTTGTTGGAATTTATTTTGAAATTAGTTGTTAGATTATAAGATAATATTTGCAATGTAAATATGGCCCATACCCATAAGCCCAAATGTAGACACTATATATATTGTAACAAACCCTAGCAATGAAGAACAAGGCATTATTATTTCCTACATGGTATCAGAGCCTCCCGAAAAACCCTAGCCGCCATCTTCCGAAAAATCCTACCCCGCTCCCGCGCCGACCGCGCCGACTTCCGACCGTGCTCCGATCGCGCCGAACACGCCGAGGAACCACTGATCCGCCGCGCGCCTGCGCCGATCGCGTCGCCAACCGACTTCCGACTTCCGATCGCGCCGAGGAACCCCTATCCCGACTGTACCGGCCGTCGTCATTATTCTTTTTGCAAAAGCTTCTGGTTTGTGAGGAGCAGCACTAGAGTTTGTGAGGAGCAGCACTAGGGCCGGCCGTCGTTTGGAGATATATATAGCACAGAGTGTTTGTGAGGAGCACAAGTGTTTGGCATAGCACAGAGGCTATACAAAGGCTACTCCTGGTTTCGTTTTTTTTTTTGCAAGTGCTTCTGGTTTCGTTTTTTTTTCGGTTTGTAAAAAAAAATATATATATATATATATAAATCTCTTTTATCTCTTTCGCAGATTCGTCGGAGTTGTACAAATTTTTTGTACACCCGACATCCCCTCGCCCCTTCGCGCCAGATCAGGCGCCCCTGATCGCGGCCGATTCGCCGCCGACCCTGCCCATCAGCGGTCGATTCGTCGCCATTGTACAAAAATTTTTGTACACCCGATATCCGCGATGGCAGATGATGCTGCATCCAGCTACTCCGTCGCGACAGGCGGTGGCAGTGCACATAACCCAAATTATCCTAATCCGAAGGATCCATATTTTCTGAGTTCTGCTGATCAACCAGGAAATATCATTACTCCTATTGTTTTTCGTGGACCAAACTATGCTGAGTGGTCTCGGTCGATACGTCTCTCTCTGATCTCTAGGCGAAAGATCACTTTTCTGGAGGGTACTAAAGTCAAACCTGTTAATGATGCTAGCAAATTGCTTGATTGGAGATGCGTGCAAGCGCTATTGGTTCAATGGGTTCTTAATACCATTGATCCGTCTCTGAAGAAATCTTTGCCGTACTTTGAGGAGGTTTATCCATTGTGGAACTTGTTGGCGAAAAGATTTGTTGTTAGCAACGGCACTCGGAAGCAACAAATTAAGGTGGCTTTGGCCGAGTGCAAACAAACGGCGTCGATGTCTGTGGAAACCTATTTTAGAAATTTGCAGTCTTTGTGGGATGAACAAGCTGCTTATTTTCCATTGCCTACTTGTACCTATGGTGAACTTGCTGCCAAGCTACAGGCTATGAGGGATGAAGACCACTTTCAGGACTTTATGTATGGGTTGAATGCTGAGTTGTATGGTCATACCCGGTCTAATCTTCTGGCTCAGGATCCTCAACCAAGTTTAGATTGGGCATACCAGGCAGTCCGTGAGGAGGAGGATATGCGCAAATCTCAGATCCAATCCGCTAATGAGGAGGTGATGGCGCTGGCTATCAAGTCTTCACCTCGTATTTCTACTACTTCTAATAGTAGAACCTCAGATTCCAGGGACAAATCAGGTATGGTTTGTACTCATTGCAAGAAAACAGGTCATGATGTTGCAACTTGCTTTGCCAAGATTGGCTATCCAGAGTGGTGGGAGACTCGTCCTCGGCGTGAGGGCGGACGTGGTGGTGGTGGTGGGAGAGGCTCGGCACCACCACAGAGACGTGATGGGGGACGTGGTACTGGTGGCGCAGGGGTTGTTCATCATGTCGTCGCTGCTGGTCATGGTGTCCCTGCTGGTCTTGCTGGGAGTTTGACGGATATGATGCATGGAGGGTATCCTTCACCACTCTCAGGTGAACAATGGCAGAAACTGATGAGCTTGCTGGGTAACGACGATTCTTCCAACCCTGGTTCTTCAAACTCTGATCGTCTGATGGGTAAGAATTCTTCTGTCCCTTGGATATTCGATACTGGGGCTACTCTTCATGCGACAGGCTCTCGTGACTGTTTAATTGATTGTTTTGAGGGACCTGTCTGTCCTGTGATTTTGCCTGATGGGAGCACTATTGAGGCTGTTCTGAGAGGCAAAGTATTTTTGACTGCTTCGTTGGTGTTGACGGATATTATTTATGTTCCGACATTGACTTGCAATTTGATCTCTGTCCCCCAATTGATTGGTGCCAGAAATTGTGATATGTTATTTACTCCTGATTTGTGTTTTGTTCAGGACCGAAGTACGAGGATGGTGATTGGCGCAGGTGAACAAAGGGGTGGACTTTACTTCTTGGGGGAGGTTCCAGCTTCTTTGGCTTCGGTGTTCCTGGCATGCAAAGAGAATGATTCCGAGGTTTGGCATAGTAGACTGGGGCATCCCTCAGATAAAGTAATGCAGACTTTACCTTCTCTCTCTGGTAGTAGTATGTTTTCTCATAAGGCTTGTGATATTTGTCATCAAGCTAAACAGACTCGTGATGCCTTTCCTGATAGTAGTAGTCGTGCTTTGAGATGCTTTGAACTTATACACTGTGATCTATGGGGACCATATCGTGTTCCGTCATCTAATGGGGCACGATATTTTTTGACTTTGGTAGATAATTTTTCTAGAGCTGTTTGGGTTATTTTGTTAACGGATAAGTCTGCTGTTTATTCTATGTTTTTTAAATTCATTGCTATGGTGAAGCGTCAGTTTGGGGCTGATATACGTCGTGTGCGGAGTGACAATGGCACTGAATTTAATTGTTTACGAGATTATTTTTATCTCAAGGTATATTGTTCCAAACATCCTGTGTTGGGACACCTCAACAGAATGGAAGGGTGGAAAGAAAACATCGACATATTTTAAATATAGCCAGGGCATTGCAATTTCAGGGTTCTCTTTCAGTAGATTTTTGGGGGAAATGTGTTCTGGCTGCATGCTATTTGATAAATAGAACCCCTTCTAGTATCTTGCATTTTAAGTCTCCTTATGAAGTTTTATATGGCTCGGCTCCTTCGTATGATCATCTACGTATTTTTGGTTGTCTATGCTATGCGTATGATTTGAAATCCCGACATGATAAATTTGCTAGCAGGAGCAGAAAATGTATCTTTGTTGGGTATCCACTTGATAAAAAGGGATGGAAACTGTATGATTTGGAGACTGGTGAATTTTTTGTGTCCCGTGATGTTACTTTTTATGAAAAAGAATTTCCTGGGTGTGACTCTGCTAGCGAGATGTCTTCTGCGACACGTCATACATCTGTCGAAGTGCCAGGAGACGATTTAGAGGATTTTGGGATGGTGCCGGCTACGGTTGCTGAGGCCGGAGTGGTTGCTGGTGGCTCGGCACCGAGTAGCCAGGATGCACAGGTAGATACAGAAGTATTGACAGGAGAGTCCGCTGGGGGTGATGCGGATACTACTAATAATACAGGGGATACAGTGTTGCCAGAGGTGCCCGACGAGGTAGTATTGGGAAGAGGAATGCGACAGAAATCACAGCCAGTGCGATTACAGGATTTTGTGACAAATGCTGTTCGAAGTAAAAGTCTCCCCCTTCACCACAGTTCATCTGTTCCCGTCACTTCCTCAGGTACTTCGTATCCTCTAACACAATTTCTAAGTTATGACATATTTACTGCTGGACACAGAGATTTTCTTGCAGCTATCACTGCAGGTGTTGAGCCTACTTCATATCGCCAGGCCTCGCAAGATTCGGGCTGGCGCGCGGCTATGCAAACTGAAATACAGGCTCTAGAAAATAATGGGACATGGAGTCTTGTCGATTTGCCTCCTGGGAAGAAAGCATTGGGAAGTAGATGGGTGTACAAAATAAAGTACAAATCTGACGGAAGTGTTGAGCGCTTAAAGGCACGGCTGGTTGTGTTCGGTAATCATCAGGTTGAGGGGATCGATTATTCAGAGACATTTGCCCCAGTAGCTAAGATGCCTACAGTTCGGGCGTTCTTGGCTGTTGCAGCTGTGAGAGGCTGGACTTTGCACCAGATGGATGTGCACAATGCTTTTCTTCATGGAGATCTGACAGAAGAAGTGTATATGAAGTTGCCGCCAGATTTTTCGCATAGTGAACCCAACAAAGTGTGTCGCCTGCGTAAGTCTCTATATGGATTGAAACAGGCACCACGTTGTTGGTTCACTAAGCTTACTGCTTCTCTGATATCCTATGGATTTATTCAATCACATTCCGATTATTCCCTTTTCTCTTTTTTTAAGGGGAAGGTAGAGTTGCATGTTTTGATCTATGTGGATGATATGATTGTGTCTGGTAATGACACAGGTGCCTTAGATGCTTTCAAAAAGTACCTTATTTTTGCTTTCACATGAAGGACCTTGGTGTGTTGAAGTACTTTCTTGGCATAGAGGTGGCTCGGAGTGCGGAAGGAATTTCTTTGTGTCAAAGGAAGTATGCTTTGGACATCATTTCAGAATGCGGTTTGATGGGCTCTCATCCTGCCGGTTTTTCCATGGAGCCCAACCACAAGCTGGCAGAATCGACTAGTCCAAGGATGGCGGATGCAGAGACTTATCGGAGTCTGGTTGGAAGGTTGATTTATCTATCATTTACTCGCCCTGACTTAGCCTATGCTGTGCATATCTTGTCTCAATTCTTACAAGAGCCTCGACAAGATCATTGGCATGCTGCTTTGAGAGTTGTCAGATATCTCAAAAATGCACCAGGACAGGGTATTCTTTTGAAAGCCGATTGTGATCTCCGTCTTTCTGGCTGGTGTGATTCCGACTGGGCCAGTTGTCCTTTGACTCGCCGCTCTGTTACAGGCTGGTTGGTGTTTCTGGGTGGGTCTCCTATTTCTTGGAAGACCAAGAAGCAATCAACTGTTTCCCGATCTTCCGCTGAAGCTGAATACCGATCTCTTGCTGCGCTCGTTCGTGAGTTGAAATGGTTGAAGGAGTTATTGGTGTGTTTGGGCGTTCGCCAGGAGTCTGCTATGTCGGTGTATTGTGACAGTCAGTCAGCCCTGCACCTGGCTCAGAACCCGGTATTTCATGAGCGCAGTAAGCATATTGAGGTGGATTTGCATTTTGTTCGCGATGCTATTAGAGATGGCACCGTAATAGCCTCGCATGTTTCTACTTCTTCTCAACTGGCTGACATCTTCACCAAGCCCCTTGGAAAGCAAGTGTTCGATTCTTTTCTTCCCAAGTTGGGCATTTGTGACTTACATGCTCCAACTTGAGGGAGGGTGTTAGATTATAAGATAATATTTGCAATGTAAATATGGCCCATACCCATAAGCCCAAATGTAGACACTATATATATTGTAACAAACCCTAGCAATGAAGAACAAGGCATTATTATTTCCTACTTTAGTCATTAGTGATCTGGTCCCACAATTTCATATTGAGACAAATCGCAAGTGCGCCTATTTTAATATTTAAGGTATCATTTATTGACTTGTACACATGAGATGTGCATCCCCAAGTAGTGGTTCGGCTTTTGCGCGTCTTTAAGAGATTTCAAGGATCAAGGGATTTTCCGTGAATTTCAACAACAAAAGTTTAGACCCAAAAAAAATCTAGGAGAAATTTTGACTTTCGTCCCACAATATTAATATGAATTTGTACTTACACCCCATTTTTTGTATTTATTAGACTCGCAACCCACTTTTTGTCACTGAAACATTCGTCTTGTCACGAAAAACGTTTTGTCACAAAAAAATATTTTCTGTGACAAGAAATGTGATGTAAGTCTAATAAAAACAACAAGTGTGATGTAAGTAGAAATTCATATTAATAAATGGGAAGAAAGTCAAAAATTCCCAAAATCTAACGATATTCAATATTCTAAAAAAACAAATTACCCCGAATAATTCTTTTTCGCATATTAACAGTATTCTCGGCTAGTTTCAAAATAAACAAAAAAAAAAAAAAACAGTATTCTCGGCGGGAAAAAATAGTTGAAAAGGAGAATTGAATCAAACAAAATTTACAACAACAACAAAAAAAAAAACGTAAATTCAAAATCAAACAGAAACAATATTATATTTGTCACATGACTTGTATAAATAGAGATTCTACATACCAAATCAGGATGAGAGTTCGGATTCGGGTCTTACTTGTGTCCACGACTCCGAGCCCGTCGGATTCGGACCCGGCGGAGAAATCGAACCCGAACCCGTCCGATTCTTCTTCCTCCTCCTCTTTCCTCTAAAGAACCGCTCGGAGTTTACTCGGCGACACTCCACCAGCACTCTAAATATAGAATGATATTTAATTGAATCGGTCTGTGGAAAATATGTCGGTTGGGTGGAGTAGGTGTTTCTTTGTGGTGTTTTCTGAAGCACATCTAATGGAGAGAGAGAGAGAGAGAGAGAGAGAGAGAAACACATAAGCTGCTTACCGAATAATTCGGCTTTTCGATTCGGTCGTAAGCCATTGATTCGACAAGCTCTTCGAGGAAGAAAAATGGCGGAAGGAAGGAAAGAAAGGAGGGAGTGGTTTATTTTAATTTTTATATCATTGGGTCTGTTGAATTGGGCATGAACTTTGGGGTTTATTACGTGATTGCCACTAAGTTGAGGAGGGAGTAGGGGTGAGCATTCTTCTCTTTAGCTAATTCTAAGGCACATTACATTTTATTAGGGGCTTTTCCAAAAAAAAATTTAATATTTACAAGTTTGCTACTCATTTTTTTTGCTTGGGACTAGCCCACATATGAGTATAAATATCTATATTTCTTTTGTTGCTCTCTTCTCTCTTCTCCCTCTCTTGCTCTGTTCTTTCCCAAAAATTTCTCTGTCACATAAGTAATGTTCAAAATAGTTTGATAAAATAGGTTAGAACAAATTTAGGGTTCATGAATGTATCTTTCGAACACAATAAATTAATTTTTTGCATCAAATTCTAACTCTAAAATTATTGGTTTTGGCCTACAGTCGGCCACGAAAACGACAGGACTGCATGAAGTCTTGCAGTCCTGCAAAACAGTAGGACTGCATGAAGTCTTGCAGTCCTGCAAAACAGTAGGACTGCATGAGGTCTTGCAGTCCTGCAATACGATGACAGGACTGCATGCAATCTTGCAGTCCTGTAATACAGTAGGACTGTGGGACTGCAGTCCATATTATCAGTCACAAAATAGGAAGGACTGCATTATTGAATGCAGTCCTAATATTAACCAGGACTGCAGAACTGCAATACTACATGCAGTCCTACTCTATTGCATGACTGTAAGACTGCATGCAGTCCTGTCATTTTTGTAGCGCCCCGCTTTCGATAGGCGACGGAACTTCATAATATGCTTGCACCGAGTCAGATCGGCCGGGAACTTAGATGGTCATCTGACTCGATCGCTAAGCTTGGTAAACGATAACGCCTTGCGGCATCGATTCAAATCGATTTGGACGGAAGTTACGAGAATCGATCCAACTAATGGAACGACTTCTGTTGGAATAAGTCCTAGATGCAGCGGGCTACGTCTCGGTGAGTGAGCTCTCTATAAGAGTCCCTTCGACGGGACCGGACCGCTGTATGGTTTTCTTGGAGCTTTGCCGCTGGGCTTGATTGAAGTGCTTTCGCGTCGTTTTCATGGATGCAATTACAAATTTCGATGCAAGGGGAAAAGAAGGAAATCTAACAAAGTGTTGGTGCCATTGCAGGAGCTCGCGTAACTAAGGATTGACGTTGCATAGCGCTTCGACGACCCGCACGAAGCAAAGTAATCGGTGGGTGATTCGGCCCCTTTTTTTCTACTCTGTCCCGTAAACTTATTCCTTGCCTCGAATTCATTCAAATCGAACGATGCCAAGTTAATTGCATGCCAATCCACTAAGTCCAAAAACTCGGGAAAAACGTATCAATTTAGAGTAATTCACTCTGAAAATACAAGTCTATCACATAAACCAGAAAGTTTAAGGTTCTAGTAAAAGATAGACTATTTTACGTGCTGCAAAATATTATGAAATGTCGATCGTGGGTTATGATGTCTCGGACAATTTGGTGCCTACGGGATGCTAAATCGGGAGTACGACTTGGGGAAAAATGAATCGTTGCATAAGTTGGGGGAAATGATAATGCCGTTCAATACTGTCCGTGCTATACAAAACTGTTGTATATGTTAAACTGTTCACGCACTGGCATGGTCATGGACAGCTTGTGCACAAGTTGATATTTTTTCCTCGAATCGATATCCGGGACATCGGAATCGAATCGACCTAGGGGGAATGAATAATCGTGCTTCGACACTGATGCATTGCGGGACCGTCAGTCAGGCTTGCAACCTAGACTGAGCGGGCCGAAATGCCGTTGAGATAGTCCCACGTGATGTGTAACATCAATGACCGCATATAAGATAGTAGCATGCTCACCTATTGTCTTATGCAGGTGTAAATATTATCTCTGTATTTTCATGCAGGGACGAGCACGGCCGTGGTAAGGAATATGATAAACTGCTATGGTTCACTATATGTTTTATTACGCAAAGATGGCTATCGAACATGAACTGAATTCATTTAGTTCTAATAGAAAGACAACTCTAAAGCATGCATACCCTAACAATCAGAGTCGGTTTAGACGAGTGGGTTCGTCTCGTCCACTTAGCAAGTGTGCTAATCCTATTCCCCCAATTTCCCCAGGTGCGACGGGCGCGCCCAACTAAACTGGAGCTGAAGTACGGAGAGGCGTTTTGAAGCTCTTCCTATGCTGAAGTATTTTGAAGCCAATTCAAGTCGACGGCTTATGTATAAAGGGGCGAATGTATGGGACAGCAAGCGTTAGTTCAGGCAACTTGTCGAATGTATTTTATTCTGTTTTCAATCAATGTAGCCGCAACGGCATCCAATGTAATTACGACTTGCACTTCGTTGCAAGCTATGAATGAAAAGCATTTTTATCTTTCTATACTGCGTCTTAAATTCTGATATGATTTGTGAAGTTTCAACTTGGCGTACTAATACAAAAAGCAACGTAACGTTCTTGCCTTGTACGAGTGCAATTCCAGACTCGTACGGCATCACGCCTTAGCGAGGACGATCGAATCGACAAAGTAACACCGGGGACGAACGGTTTGTCGACTCGGGGCGTGATAAATTGGTATCAAAGTTCAGTTATGTTTCCTCGAATTTTCGAAAGATGTTTCATTGTTGGAATGTCCGTTGCGATGGCTCGATTGAATGCTTGTCGACATGCTGCGTGAAATAAAAGTTCCATACAGGTAAGCCCGTAGATATTTTTGAAAAATACTAACGGGTTTACTATGTTTTGTAGGAATGACTAAGAAAAGAAACAATTCCGCCACAACCCAAACTGTAGATAGTACGTCGAGCACAAAAAGCACTGGGCCTAGCGAGACGACTATGGAGAAGATGCTACAGTTGATAAAACTGCAGCAGCAGCAGCTTCAGATACAATTCAAGGCCCAATTTGATGCACAACAGAAACAGATGAATGCCCTGACTCAGATAGTGAGCAGAATGACGGGCAATACCAAGACGACGGACGAAGAGCCCGAGGAAAAGCAAGGCGACCAAGAAGAAATCGAGAAAGAAGAAACTCAACCGCAAATGATAAATTTTTCTTCCTTGTTCAAGGCAAAGGAGTTCCGCAAGATGAATCCACCAAAGTTCAACGGCCGAGCGGAGCCTGATGTGATCGTGGGATGGCTCGCGGAGATGGAGGACCTGTTTAATCTGCTTAGCATTGAAGGATCCCAGAGAGTAACTTGTGCGACGTTACAACTGCAACTGAGGGCGTACGACTGGTGGGCCGCTAAAAAGTAGGAAATCTATGAAGCCGATACAGACGCTACGATTTCCTGGAAAATATTCAAGGAAGCCTTCCTCGAACAGTACGTTCCTCGCGCCGTCCGTCAACAAAAAGAAGACGAGTTCATGACGCTGCGACAGGAAAATATGTTTGTCGACGATTATGATTCGAGCTTCTCAAAGCTGGCAAAGTTTGTCGGTGCCTTCCTGCCCAATAAGGAAGCCTGGTGTTAACGCTTCCAACAAGGCCTAAATGACGAACTGCGAAGGGACGTCATGAATGAAAGGTACCGAACATACCGTGAATCCTATAATGCCGCTCTTGATAGTGAGTGCATCTTTGGCCGTATGTCGAGTAGAGGCATCCGTAACCACTTCAACAAGCGTCCTAACGACGCCGGCACCGGGGGATCGGGAATAACAAAGCGTCCGAACAGATTCGATGATCGAGGCCATGGCAGTCAACACTGCACCAGGTGCGATAGGCGTGGGCACCGAACCGTCGACTGCGTCACGAGATCTTGTTACAAGTGTGGCGAGGTAGGCCATATAGTTACATATTGCCCGCACAAAGGTCCGAATCAACACAACCCACCGAGGAACATCCCGAATCCGCATAAAGCGCCGATACTGCAAGGCGCGAATGCGGTGCCCGTCAACCAGCAAAACCAACGCCACGGAGCTCAAGGCCGAGTTTATGCCTTAACTCGGGATGAGGCATTTGCATCCGATACTGTTGTAACAGGTATATTACTCTACAAAAATATACCTGCTCGAGTCCTATTCAATTCGGGTGCGACGCATAGCTTTATATCTGCTGATTATGCGAAAGAAAATAAAATAACCATGCAATCACTAGATATAAATATTAGCGTTAGCACTCCGTCAGGAGTCGATATGCCTGCGAACTTTATTTATAGGGATGACCATATTTGCGTCGGGGAAAGATATCTATCCTTGGATGCCGTCGTGCTAGACATCAAAGATTACGACATAATCCTGGGCATGGATTGGTTGGGCGCTTGTCGTGCAACGATCGAGTGCGCGGAGAAGAGAGTGGTGTTTCGTCTTCCTGGCGAGACAAAGTTCTCATATTCGTGCGGTACGGTCTCGAAGATGGTGATGATGGTATCGACAATCTCGACGAGGTGTATGCTGCGTTCTGGCTGCGCGGGATACTTGGCATCAATTCGAGACACGCAGACGGATAATATAAACACAATGCAGAATGATGTTGTGGCAGATTTTCCTGACATTTTTTCCGACGAGATGCCTGGGATGCCGCCAGATCGAGAAATAGAATTCAGCATCGACACCTTTCCGGATACACGGCCGATATCCAAGGCGCCTTACCGAATGGCTCCAGCAGAACTGAAGGAGCTGAAGGTGCAATTACAAGAGTTGCTAGACCGCAGATTTATTCGCCCTAGCGTCTCTCCGTGCGGCTATTCATCGACTATCGTGAACTCAACAAGGCGACCGTACGGAACAAGTATCCTTTGCTACGAATCGACGACTTGTTTGACCAACTGCAAGGCGCATCAGTATTTTCAAAAATCGATCTTCGTTCTGGCTATCATCAATTGAAGATCAAGTCCGACGACGTATCGAAGTATGCCTTCCGCACTCGATATGGTCATTACGAATTCCTAGTCATGCCGTTCGGTTTGACGAATGCCCCAGCCGCATTCATGGATCTGATGAACCGAGTCTTCCGACCTCAAATCGATAAATTTGTAGTCGTGTTCATCGACGATATCCTAGTCTACTCAAAGAATCGAGAAGAACACGCAGAACATTTGAAGACGGTGCTGCAGATTCTGTGTGAAAACAAATTATACGCCAAGCAGAGTAAGTGCGAGTTCTGGATGAGTAGCGTGACATTCCTCGGACATGTAATCTCTGCCGAAGGTGTCGCAGTTAGGGGTGAGCATCGGTTCGGTTCGGTCCGAACCGAACCGAAAAAATTAAAACCGAACTCAAAACCGAACCGACCAAATCAAAACCGAACCGAACCGAATTGGTTCAGAACCGAACCTGAACCGAACCGAATTGGTTCGGTTCGGTTCATCGGTTTTTCGGTTTTATATATATATATATATATATATATATATATATATATATATATATATATATATATATATATATAAACCGGTTTTAAAGTTCGGTTTTCGGTTCGGTTCGAAAACCGAACCCAAAAACCGAAAACCGAACCGAAAATCCAAAAAAACCGAACCTCTAAACCGACAACCGAACCGTTTAAAAAAAACCGAACCGAAACCTTATTTCGGTTCGGTTCGGATCGGTTTTCGGTTTTAAACCGAGTTTTGCTCACCCCTAGTCGCGGTGGACCCAAAGAAGATTGATGCAGTGGTGGATTGGAAATGACCTGCCTCGGCTAGCGATATTCGAAGTTTCCTGGGCTTAGCGGGCTACTACCGTAGGTTCGTGCGAAGCTTTTCAAAACTAGCGTCGCCTCTGACTCGCCTCACCCAGAAGGGAGTAGTATTTGAATGGAGCGACGACTGTGAATCCAACTTTCAAGAGTTGAAGCAACGGCTCGTCTCAGCTCCAATCCTTGTACTTTCAGACGGTCCAGAAGGCTTTCAGATATTCAGCAACGCGTCAGGAACTGGCATCGGGTGCGTACTCATGCAGAGGAAAAAAAGTCATCTCCTACGCTTCACGGCAGTTGAAGCAGCACGAGAAGAACTACCCGACGCACGACCTAGAATTGGCGGCGATCGTCTTTGCGTTGAAGTTATGGCGGCACTATCTCTATGGTGTGGCGTACAGAATCTACACAGATCATAAAAGCCTGAAATACTTGTTTACGCAACGAGAACTCAACCTACGACATCGACGATGGCTCAAACTCATAAAAGATTACGAGCTAACGATCGAGTATACGCCGGGCAAGGGAAACGTGGTGGCCGACGCACTCAGCAAAATATTTATAGGAACACTGGCCATAAACAAGAAAATACGGCGAGACCTTGAAGCGATGGATATCGAACTCGGAATTGAGTATCGACACCTGCACCTAGCTCAGCTGAAGTTAGGATCGAGCCTGCTTAGCAAGATAAAGACCGCACAGGAGGACGACTCATTCCTGAAGAAAATACGCGAGCTGATTTCAACGGAAAGGGCGACTGACTTTGCGGAAGACAGAGACGGGACGATGCGACTAAAGGGAAGGCTCTGCATTCCTGAAACTGCCGAACTCAGAAAAGAAATTCTGATGGAGGCACATTATACGAAGTACTCGTTACATCTTGGAAGCTCCAAGATGTATAAGAACTTGCGCACAAACTTTTGATAGCACGGCATGAAGAAAGACGTGGCTACGTTCGTATCGCAATGCATGGCGTGTCAGCAGGTGAAGGCGGAACACCAAAGGCCAGGCGGAGAGCTGCAGAACATCGCCATTCCTGAGTGGAAGTGGGACAATATCTCGATGGATTTCATTGTGGGATTTCCGAAGACGCCGCGGGGGAATGACGCGATTTGGGTCATTGTTGATAGATTGACCAAGTCGGCTCACTTCATCGCAATTAAAGTAGGATGGAGCGTCGATCGGTTAGCGCAAATCTACGTCGATGAGATTGTTCGACTGCACGGGGTACCGGCCTCAATAATTTCGGACAGAGACGGGCGATTCCTATCACGTTTCTGGACGAGCCTCCAAGCGGCGATGGAGACCAAACTGAACTTTAGTTTGGCGTACCATCCCCAAACAGACGGTCAGACGGAGAGAGTCAATCAGATCTTAGAAGATATGTTGCGTCTGTGTGCGATCGACCTAAAGACTAGTTGGGATACGCATTTGCCGCTTGCGGAGTTTGCGTATAACAACAGTTATCAGTCGAGCATTCAGATGGCTCCATACGAAGCGTTCTACGGGAGGAAGTGTCGTTCGTCGATATGCTGGGATGAAGTCGGAGAACGACAAGTGCTTGGACCGAAACTGGTGGAGCAGGCCGTCGAAAAGGTCCGCTTGATTCGAGATAGACTCTGCATCGCACAAAGTCGACAAAAGAGCTACGCAGATCTTCGTCGACGATCGCTAGAGTTCTTGGTCGGGGACCATGTGTTTCTGAAAGTAACGCCCATGCGCGGTGTGATGCGGTTCGGCGTTAAAGGCAAGTTGAGCCCGAGATTTGTAGGCCCCTTCGAGATCATTGAACGAGTTGCGACGGTTGCTTATCGGATCGCACTACCTCCTGCCTTAGCTGATGTGCACGATGTTTTCCATGTTTCATAACTTCGAAAATACGTGCACGATCCTAGTCATGTGGTTAGCTTCGATCAGTTGGAGCTACGTACTGACTTGTCTTACTCGGAGGAGCCTATTCAAATTTTGGACCGCAAGGAGAAGGTGCTGCGAAATCGGTCGATGTCCTTGGTCCGCGTGCTTTGGCGGAACCATTCAGTCGAGGAGTCGACGTGGGAGATGGAGGCGGAGATGAAGGAGAAGTACCCTGCGTTGTTTCTCTAAATTAAGGTCAGACCCTTGTTCTTAAGTTTCGGGACGAAACTTTTTCTTAGTGGTATATTATGTAGCTCCCCGCTTTCGATAGGCGACGGAACTTCATAATATGCTTGCGCCGAGTCAGATCGGCCAGGAACTTAGATGGTCATCTGACTCGATCGCTAAGCTTGGTAAACGATAACGCCTTGCGGCATCGATTCAAATCGATTTGGACGAAAGTTACGAGAATCGATCCAACTAATGGAACGACTTCTGTTGGAATAAGTCCTAGATGCAGCGGGCTGCGTCTCGGCGAGTGAGCTCTCTATAAGAGTCCCTTCGACGGGACCGGACCGTTGTATGATTTTCTTGGAGCTTTGCCGCTGGGCTTGATTGAAGTGCTTTCGCGTCGTTTTCATGGATGCAATTACAAATTTCGATACAAGGGAAAAAGAAGAAAATCTAACAAAGTGTTGGTGCCATTGCAGGAGCTCGTGTAACTAAGGATTGACGTTGCGTAGCGCTTTGACGACCCGCACGAAGCAAAGTAATCGGTGGGTGATTCGGCCCCTTCTTTTCTACTCTGTCCCGTAAACTTATTCCTTGCCTCGAATTCATTCAAATCGAACGATGCCAAGTTAATTGCATGCCAATCCACTAAGTCCAAGAACTCGGAAAAAACGTATCAATTTAGAGTAATTCACTCTGAAAATACAAGTCTATCACATAAACCAGAAAGTTTAAGGTTCTAGTAAAAAGATAGACTATTTTACGTGCTGCAAAATATTATGAAACGTCGATCGTGGGTTATGATGCCTCGGACAATTTGGTGCCTACGGGACGCTAAATCGGGAGTACGACTTGGGAAAAAATGAATCGTTGCATAAGTTGGGGGAAATGATAATGCCGTTCAATACTGTCCGTGCTATACAAAACTGTTGTATATGTTAAACTGTTCACGCACTGGCATGGTCATGGACAGCTTGTGCACAAGTTGATATTTTTTCCTCGAATCGATATCCGGGACATCGGAATCGAATCGACCTAGGGGGAATGAATAATCGTGCTTCGACACTGATGCATTGCGGGACCGTCAGTCAGGCTTGCAACCTAGACTGAGCGGGCCGAAATGCCGTTGAGATAGTCCCACGTGATGTGTAACATCAATGACCGCATATAAGATAGTAGCATGCTCACCTATTGTCTTATGCAGGTGTAAATATTATCTCTGTATTTTCATGCAGGGACGAGCACGGCCGTGGTAAGGAATATGATAAAGTGCTATGGTTCACTGTATGTTTTATTACGCAAAGATGGCTATCGAACATGAACTGAATTCATTTAGTTCTAATAGAAAGACAACTCTAAAGCATGCCTACCCTAACAATCAGAGTCGGTTTAGACGAGTGGGTTCGTCTCGTCCACTTAGCAAGTGTGCTAATCCCATTCTCCCAATTTCTCCATGTGCGACGGGCGCGCCCAACTAAACTGGAGCTGAAGTACGGAGAGGCGTTTTGAAGCTCTTCCTATGCTGAAGTATTTTGAAGCCAATTCAAGTCGACGGCTTATGTATAAAGGGGCGAATGTATGGGACGGCAAGCGTTAGTTCAGGCAACTTGTCGAATGTATTTTCTTCTGTTTTCAATCAATGTAGCCGCAACGGCATCCAATGTAATTACGACTTGCACTTCGTTGCAAGCTATGAATGAAAAGCATTTCTATCTTCCTATACTGCGTCTTAAATTCTGATGTGATTTGTGAAGTTTCAACTTGGCGTATTAATACAAAAAGCAACGTAACGTTCTTGCCTTGTACGAGTGCAATTCCAGACTCGTACGACATCACGCCTTAGCGAGGACGATCGAATCGGCAAAGTAACACCGGGGACGAACGGTTTGTCGACTCGGGGCGTGACAATTTTCATGGCCGACTGTAGACCAAAAGCAATAATTTTAGGGTTATGATTTGATGCAAAAAATTAATTTAATGTGTTCGAAAGATACATTCATGAACCCTAAATTTGTTCTAACCTATTTTATCAAACTATATGAGCATTACTTATGTGACCTAGAAATTTTTGGGGAAATGGAGAAGGAATTTATGGTTTAGGGGGAAATTATGGAGAAGGAATTTATGGTTTGGGGGGAAATTTTGGAAATTTTTTTATTAAAATGTAAAAATAGCAAAATAGATCAAAACATATCTAGATTGTGATGAAGGTTTAGGCTTGGGTGCCATTGATTGGAGTTGGAGGAATGGAGAAGGAATTTAGGGTTAGGAATTTTGGGAGTGGAGTTGTGGATAAGAGAAAAGGGTTTTAGGGTTTGAGAAATTAGAAGATAGAGAAATGAAATGAAAAAAATGAAGTGTGAGAAAGGGTTTGGGGGTGGGGTAGCCCCAAGTAAATTTCGGGCTATCCCCAGTAAAAATTCCACTATTATGGGTTGTCCCCTAGTAAGGGATAGCCCCTAACAAAAAATGATGTGCCCTTAGAATTAGCCTTCTGTTTTTTGACCGAAAATGAATGGAACCTAACCACCTCAATAAGAAATTCGACTTGAAAAAAAAAAACGGTTTGATTTCAATTTTGAAAATACTTAAAAAAAAAAAATCTAATTTCGGTCCAAAATCGAACACCGAATAAGACCAATACAATTATATAAGATTCTCAAATTTATACGTATTTATGATTAAAAAATATGTATATTTTGAAAACAACAATTCTTTGTATATATTTTGAAGTCCAACTTTAATAATTTAACAACTAATCCAATTTTGAGCATAACTTTAAAATACAACAAATATGTATAGAAAAATTATAATTTTAGTATAATTTACCACCATCCCAATTTTGGATCCTTCCTATTAAATAATAAAAATATTCCAACTGAATAAACCGAATTGATTATTCGGTCAGGTTTGATGTCAGTTTTGGCTAATTTATGTTTGATTTCAGATTTTTTTTTTTAGAATTTTGGGTTTTTTTAGATTTGACTATTTCTGGTATGTTCGAATAAACCGAACGCGCTCACCCCAAGGAGGGAGCTGTTGGAAAACACCATGGATGAAATCAAGTTTCTCTGCTTTTTTTATTTTCTTTTTGTTTGATAATTTAGAATTAGTATGAAAATTATACAGTTGTGAAAAATCAGACTTCTGTTCGAAGGAAGACGAGATCTTGTAGAATAGTATTTTTTATTCCTTACTCTTCATCATATGGCAAGGGCCATATATATAGGGCTAATGGGCCACCCAAGGGTCATGAGTTACATAACCCAAGGGTCATGAGTTACATGACCCCAAGGGTCATGTGTAACTCATGACATAATGGTGAATAAAATGGGTTTCACAACACTCCCCCTTATTCATCCATTTCCTTGGATCCACTTATGAAATACTTCAGGATTCAATAAGCTAATGGGGTGGATACTGCTGGATCCAGAGTAAACTTGGTTTGCCTCATTAAAACCTTGGCTGTGGAAAACTCAGTGGAAAAAACCATCAGTCCTAAGGAAAAAGAGTACAATCCTATAGTTTTACTCCCCCTGATCTATACAAGCTTCAGGCTTGCAGATCTTTTAGTTGCCGCATCCCTATTCCTCTTACAAGCTTTACAAAAGTACCTCGTGGCAGTGTTTTGGTAAACAAATCTGCTAAGTTATTACAAGATTGAATTTGTTGTACTTTGACTTGTCCCTTCTCTTGAAGGTCGTGCGTCCAGAAGAATTTGGGGGATATGTGCTTCGTCTTGTCACTCTTCATGTATCCTTTCTGAAGTTGAGCTACGCATGCTGCATTATCTTCAAAAAGGGTAGTAGGCTCAAGTTCACCAGTCTTCAGGCCAGTAGATGCCAAAATGTGCTGAATGACGGAGCGAAGCCAAACACACTCCTTGCTTGTTTCATGGATTGCCAGGAGTTCAGAATGGTTGGATGAGATAGCCACACTGGTCTGTTTGACGGACCTCCAGGAGATAGCCGTACCACCGAAAGTAAACACAAATCCAGTTTGTGATTTCTCTGTGTGGGGATCTGATCTATAACCTGCATCTGAATAACCAAGTAAAGTGGAAGACCTGCTATTCGGGTAATATAGTCCTAGGTCTATAGACCCTTGGAGGTAGCGCAGAAGATGCTTCACTCCATTCCAGTGGCGCTTTATGGGCGCTGCACTGTATCTGGCTAATAAGTTAACTGAAAACGCTATATCAGGACGCGTACAGTTAGCCAGATAGAGTAGTGCCCCAATGGCACTTAGGTAAGGTACTTCAGGTCCTAATGATTCCTCCCCCTCTTCCAGTGGACGGAAAGGGTCCTTCTTTACGTCCAATGATCGAACGACCATTGGTGTACTAAGGGGATGGCATTTATCCATGTGGAATTGTTTAAGTAATCTTCGTGTATATGTAGATTGGTGTAACAGGATACCACCCTTTAGGTGTTCGATCTGTAAGCCAAGACAATACTTTGTTTTGCCTAGGTCTTTCATTTCAAAAGTTGTCTTAAGGCTTTCAGATATCTCAGTGATCTCTGCAGGAGATCCAATGAGATTTAAGTCGTCGACATAAACGGCGACTATAACAAATCCTGTTCCCGATCTTTTTATAAAGATACACGGGCAGACTTTATCATTAGTAAATCCTTGCGTAGCAAGAAACTCACTTAGTCTGTTATACCACATTTTTCCTGATTGTTTAAGACCGTATAATGATCTTTGTAACCTTACAGAATAGGTGTCCCGAGGTCTATCTGTTTTCTCTGGTGAAATTTTATATCCTTCAGGGAGTTTCATATAGATATCTTTATCTATATTGCCATAAAGATATGCAGTCACAACGTCCATGAGCTGCATTTCTAGGCTTTTCAGAGAAGAGAGGCTGATCAGGAATCTGAAGGTATTTCCATCCATGACCGGAGAATATGTTTCTTCATAATCTATTCCCGGTTTCTGGGAGAAACCTTGTGCTACAAGGCGTGCTTTGTAGCGCACAACTATGTTGTGTTCATTTCTTTTTCTTGTGAAGATCCATTTATATCCCACAGGTTTTACACCTTCAGGTGTTTGGACTACAGGTCCAAAGACTTCGCGTTTCAAGAGTGAGTCCAGCTCTACTCCTATTGCCTTGTTCCACTTTGGCCAATCGCCTCTGCGTTTACATTCTGCTAGAGACCGTGGATCGATGTCATCGTCATTTTCAGTGACGTGAACGGCAATATTGAACGAAAAATCGTCGTCGACGACTGTGCTTTTTCTGTTCAGTACCTCTCCAGTACGTACATAATTTAATGATATTTCTCCTGTTTGTTCCTCTTCAGGGAAAACTAGGAGGGGAGAGGTAGCTGATCTGAGCTCAGCATCCTGTGTTTGGATCTTCTTAATTTCTCCAGGATTTTTTCTTTTACGAGGGACTTTGTCTCTCGAACCTGGTAGGCGTCCTCTTTTTAATTGAGGTATTGCCATTTCTGCTGCCGGCGGATTGCATCCATCTTTGGGGATGTCAATCCTAGCTGGCGTGTTGGCAGCAGGGACGTGTGATCTGACAATCTTCTGGTTGTCAGTAAATGTATCCGGAAGTAGATGTACAGTGTTCTGAAGATGTAATATCTTCAGGATCTCATCTTCACATTGACTTGTACGCGGATCAAAATGAGACAAAGTTTTTGTGTCCCAAAAAATTGTCTTAGAAGCTTCTGGCTTCTTAGACTGTGTGCCCAGTTTAGGAAATAATCCTTCATCAAACTCACAGTCATCAAGACGTGCCTTAAATACGTCACCCGTCAGGGGTTCTAGGTATCTAATTATAGAGGGTGAGTCAAACCCAACATAGATACCTAATCGACGTTGTAGACCCATTTTGGTCCTCTGTGGGGGGAGCAATGGGGACGTAAACAGCACAACCAAAAACTCTCAAATGTGAGATATTTGGAGGTGAACCATAAGCGAGCTGCATCGGAGATAGAATATGACCTCCAGAAGGCCGTATTCTAATAAGTGATGCGGCATGCAATATAGCATGACCCCAAGCTTCCACAGTCAACTGTGACTGCATCAACAATGGACGAGCAATCCATTGTAATCTCTTAATAAGAGATTCTGCTAACCCGTTCTGGGTGTGAACATGAGCTACAGGATGTTCAACTTCGATGCCAGTTGCTTGGCAATAGTCTTGAAAAACCTGTGAAGTAAATTCACCCGCATTATCAAGTCTTAATTTTTTGATATGGTTATTGGGGAAATGAGCCCGCAACTTAATTATTTGTGCCAATAGCTTAGAAAAAGCTAAGTTGCGGGTGGACAAAAGGCACACATAAGACCATTTAGTAGATGCATCTATAAGTACCTAAATGGACCACTTGCGGGGTGAATAGGTCCGCAAATGTCTCCATGAATTCTCTCTAAGAAGCTAGGAGACTCTAGTCCCACTTTCAAAAGGGATGGTCTCGTTATAAGTTTGCCTTGAAAACAAGGTAGACACGAGTAATCATACTTCTGAAGAATCTTCAGGTTCTGCAGGTTGTGTCCACTGGATTGGCTCATGATTCGTTTCATCATAGCTGATCCTGGGTGACCCAGTCTATTATGCCAAAGTTTAAATTTTGGCGATGAATGACACTTCTGGTGCGCAATCATGTTAGCTTCTGTTGATTGAATATGAGTATGATAGAGACCCGACGGGAGTCCCTTGAATCGTTCTAAGATAGTTTTTGAACCATCTTTTAGACGAGTAACATACAGATATTCTGCCTCATTTATTTCATTTGTTTCTAAGTGATATCCGTTTAAACGAATGTCCTTGAAACTTATGAGGTTCCTATTTGATTTAGGAGAGAATAGTGCATCTTTTATTATTAGTCTTGTTTTATTTGGGAGCAATATAATTGCTTCACCAGATCCTTCTATTATGTTTGATAGTCCTGATATCGTAATAACAGGACCATCATAATCATTTAAGCTATAAAAATAGTTTTTTTTCTCGAAGGATTGTGTGCGTCGAGGCGCTGTCCACAAGGCATTCACACTTCATCTATAGATCTATGAAAAAACAACAACAAACCATCGTAATTAAAACAACAGTTTTGAAATACAATTTTTGTTTTAAAAAAAATTCTCTTATATCGATCGACGGACCGATATAGAGAGGTCAATAAGTTGCTTGCAAAAATGCATAATTTATAAATACAATTTGAGCAAAAAAAATAATATTCGGTCATCCCCTTTCGGTAGCTCTACGTGAATATGACCAGGCGGGAAAATGAGGGAGGAGGGTCACCGGGGACCTCTTAAGAACCAAGCCCCAAGTTCTTTCTGACATCATACCCAAATAGGTGAGCCTATTCGGAGAGACTTCGTAAAATTTTCTTTGTCAAATGTAAGAATAAATATTATTTTTCAAGAAATTTAAAAGAGAAGCATAATATGAAAATGCGGCAACAAGTTTTTAAAAGCATGAAATAAGATAGTGGCTCTAGTCGAGTAGGTCGTCGTTCTCGAAGTCTTCCGCCGAGAACTGAGTAGACGGCTGCTTTTCTACCAGATTTGTTTCAACTTGAGACTTCTGGCTCGCTTGATACAGATTTTGTAGATGTCGCGGGGTGCGACAGTTTCTGGACCAGTGTCCAGTCATGCCACATTTGTGGCATTTGTCCTCCCAATTTTTCTTGGGAATGGACATCAGTTCTGTGGTCTTCTTCCACTTTTTCTTTGCCCCACTTTTGCTGCTCTGGGGATGAAAATTGTTCTGGGGTGGACTTCTGGCCGGCCTCTTATGGGCATTCCCCATGTTAGATCTGACCTTATTTTTCTTCTGCTTCTTGGAAGAAAAATGAGCTTCTGGAAGAGGAGCTGAGCCTGCAGGGCGTAGGTTATGAGTGGCCAAGAGAAGTTCTCTGTTTTGCTCTGCCATCATCAGGGTGGAGTGCAATTCAGAGTACTTTGTGAACTTTCGTTCACGGTACTGTTGCATGAGGATTGCGTCCTTCTCGTGGAAGGATGTATAAGTTTTTTCCAACATGCGATACTCCGAGACTTCTTCACCACACAACTTCAGGCGTGAGGTGATATTATGGAGAGCTGAGTTGTACTCAGCTACGGACTTAAAGTCCTGAAGTCGAAGGTTTTCCCACTCATACCTTGCACGTGGGAGGATTACATCTTTTTGATGTTTATAGCGGTCCTCCAGTGCAGTCCACAATTCCTTTGGGTCTTCTACAGTGAGGTATTCGGCCTTCAGGGTCCGATCAATGTGCCTCCTGATGTAGATAATGGCTTTCGCCTTATCTATATCAGAGACTTTCACTGTAGAAACAACCACAGCAGTGTCTGCTGTATTTTTCGTACCAGTGGCCGGAGCCGATGGAAGAGGAGTTGAAATTGTGGCTAATAAGCCCTGGGCACGTAAGTGGAACTTCAGGTCCACGTGCCAGCTCAAATAATTTTTTCCAGCAGCATCTAGTACATCGAAATCGACACTCGCTATTTTGGCCATTTTATCTATCATGTGAAAAATATGCATAAATTAAAATTAAATATTTATGCATAATCATAAATGATACAAAGTTCATAATAAAAAATACCACGGTGCTTAATAAAACAGTTCAGTCCAGAAGCTAATATGTAATCTGTCAATATGATTGCATGATACTCTGAAGAATAATAAACACTTTTCTTCTCACTGCTTTACTCTGAAGTGACTTAGAAAATTGTTTATGTCACATTCAAAAGTTGGAACTAATTTTGACATACTTAAGGTATACCAATTTGATATAGTATTAAGCCAAACTCTGATAAAAGTAAATGACTTACTCCATTTGATGAAAACGTGATAGGCTAAAAAAAAAAAATTTTTTTTAAGGCGACAATGGAAAAGTATAAAATTTTCCGCTGTCAATCTTCTATAAACATGCAGTTCATGACTGTGCGACTACAGAAATATTTTTTTATTTCCATGTTTGTGTAGACGACGCCTGGACTTACTCGACTACTGGTAGCTGATAAATATGTGAGTGCATGTTAATTTAGCATGGTATATCAGTCTAGAAGCTGAGAGGCCAAGATAGTTGGCACAATACAAAACAATTTCTTGCAACATACCAACATTTCTTATATTCCCTGTCAATATGACAGTAAGTATTTTTTTTTTTTCAATGAGATGTACACAGAACAGTAAATAGTAATGAGTACACAAGCAAGTAACAAAAATTGTTGTACAAAATAGTAACAATTGGTTTAACAGCAAGGAAATTTGTTCAACAACAAGTTGGTCTAACAATAAGTCAATTTGTTGTATAGTGAACAATATTTGTTTTAATAAGAAGCAAATTTGTTTTGAACGTTAGCAATATAAAGAATATCACTCTTAGATTATTAGATATATATATTGCTAATTTTCATTCAAACAATTAATTTGTAAAAAAAATTTAAGAAGTGTTACCAGCCTCTGGTCGGGAAAAAGGAAGGATGACGTCGAGATCTGGACGTCGATTCTCCTTGCTTCAGCAATCGTGCTGATAACGTGTTCGAAGGAAGACGAGATCTTGTAGAATAGTATTTTTTATTCCTTACTCTTCATCATATGGCAAGGGCCATATATATAGGGCTAATGGGCCACCCAAGGGTCATGAGTTACATAACCCAAGGGTCATGAGTTACATGACCCCAAGGGTCATGTGTAACTCATGACATAATGGTGAATAAAATGGGTTTCACAACAACTTCTATAATGTTACCAAAGCGGAGAAAATATATAGCGCTATGAGAAGAATTTTTTTTATTATTATTCTTGAAAGAACCGACTAACAAAACCTCACTGTATGGAGTTTTTCTTTATGAAAAGAGAGATATATTATTGTATAATTGATGGATAGAGCCAAATATTGTGAACTATACTTTTTTCTTTTCTTTTTTTAAATCAAGACCAGTGGACAATGCCATCCAGCCAGCCCGTGGACAACGCCATCCAGCCGCCCCCGTGTGGGAGTGGGGACTCGAACCCGCACCCTCACCCCCGAATGCCAGCGGTCTTACCAGTGCGCCACCGCGCCACTGGCCAAATATTGTGAACTATACAAGTTCACAATAACATGTTGATTAAATGAAAGAGGAGGTTCGGAGGACCACGAAATTATTGGACCTCGTACATTTGTAACATTTACGGTGATATTGTTGAAAATCGCTTGAACATAGAATAACTCCTTTGGGTATCCTACGTCCATTCTTACGTGATTCAATACTTGACGTTCAGAGTTAACCTAATTTTTTTTTCTTTTCTAGAGGAATAAAAATATTTTAACTTAAAATTTAAGGGTGCGTCGATATAAAATTAAGTTATACCAAAAAGACAATTTTACTAACTTATACCACTTTAGGTACCAAATAGTTATTAACTTTTTTATAAAATGAAATAAATAGAGGGGAAAAACACATGAAGTGCTAACTCAAGTAGCAAGTCAAAATATTTATGTTATGGGTGGATGTTTGTTTAAACATGTTGTTCAATTTCAGAGTTCAACTATGCAGGTGGGCGTTTCCAAAATGTTAGTCCAACCAACATTTCATAAGGTGGCATTGGAGAAAAAGTCCATCCAACAAACTACAATCCAAAGTAACTGTAAATGTGGAATTTTACAACTCTTAAGTATACCATATAAACTTTTGTTCTAGCCAAGAACTGTCTCTCTCTCTCTATATATATATATATATATATATATATATATATATATATATATATATATATATATATATACACGACAATAGATACGAAATTTTGTACATACTGTATTGCATGTCTGTTGGACCCACTGACCAGACAAGGACTTTGTTAAACATATAATTCTCTATATGTTTCATTATAAAGTGGATAAAAAATTTACTAAAATATATAATATATATATTTTCTATTATTGAGGTGTGAGCATTATGTGGTAAAAACCAAGAACTGAAGGGGAAAAAAAACTACAGGTCAATCTTTGAAATAAATATTTAATTTGCATTTTTGGATTTTTTTTTTTTTCATTCAGATTGGAACAGCTGAATTTCAACTATGCCATTTTAAATAAATAAAGAATAATGCTATTTGTCTCTCCAATTTGTACCTCCAAACCGTCTCTCCTTACATGGCAGCTGACGTGATAAATTTTAAAATTAAAATTAACATTAACATTAACATTAACATTAAAGTTAATGTTAACATTAACATTAAAATTAATATTAATATTAACGTTAACATTAACAATAATATTAATATTAACATTAACATTAAAATCAACATTAACATTAATATTAACATTAATTAATATTAATATTAATTAATATTAATATTAATATTAATATTAATAGTAATGTTAATATTAATGTTAATGTTGATTTTAATGTTAATATTAACATTAAAATCAACATTAACATTAATATTAACATTAATTAATATTAATATTAATTAATATTAATATTAATATTAATATTAATATTAACATTAATTAATATTAACATTAAATTAACATGGACAAAATTGGGTAATTAACTTTTTGGGTTAAAATTTATTATGTCATCGGCCAAGTCGGATGACACATAATATTATTTAACATGCCACATCAACTGCCACATAAGGAGGGATGTATTGGAGGGACAATTTGGAGGTACGAATAGCATTGCTCATAAATAAATATGTTACCTTAAATAGATAAATAACTATGTCACCTCTCATGTTCTATCTAAATATAACACCATGTCGTGAGATGTTTGGTCCAGTCCTATAACAAGCGAAACCCTCGTTTTGTGTTGCAGAGACATGCATCTAAGGAGAAATGGCAACCGAAGTAAGTCGGGGAGCCGAGTGACATGCCAGCAGTTCAAGATACCGAAGTTTAGTAAATACAACGGGGTCGGTGACCCATATCATCACTTGTTGTCCTTCTGTGGGGATTGTCGAGGCCTTGATTCCCAGTCTGACTTATTGATCCACCTTTCTCATAAGTCATTAGTAGGGGAAGCACTCAAGTGGAACTCATCTCTCCCCCTTGATGCTCTATGTAGTTTTGACGATGTGATTGACAAGCAGCGGGGCATGGAGCGGAGTCTCAACCCTAATCCTAAAGACAATGCTATTTTGCTCGCAGTTTGTAATCGCGGGCGTGACCGCATGTCCCATGACGGCCTCCTATTGGCCCTCTAGCCTGGATTTTAAGGAGGTGGGACCCGACGATAGCGGAAGGGGGGGCAATAATTGGCTGTCACGTGGGCCTGTGGTCATGCTCGCGGTCACAAACCGCAGACAAGATATCAATTTTCTAATCCTAAAGGTGCACATCCACAACACCGCCTTCAATCTATACTCTCTTGACTTGTGAGTCTTCTTACCGTAGCACGACTTCACTAGCATGTTTGAGTGCGTAACAATCCGATTTGGCTACGTAGTTTGATTTTACTTTCAAGTACATCTTAATTTACGATTATATCTGCCCCAGTCTAGGATTGTCTCTAAGGGGTTGTTTGGTTGTCCCTAAATAAAAATTTAATGTAGCATATGTTGCATGTAGCATTTGTTATTGTAAATGATGTGCAATAATTTTAGGGATAATTTAGCAAATACCCTCAGTCTAAATGTTAAAACTAGCATATACCCCCACTATTTTTTTATCTAGCAAATACTCCCATTTTTTGTATAGAAAAGTAAGATATACCCCCACTTTCTAAAAAAAAAAGATTTTTCCTGTTTTACATAGGAGTGGGGGTATTTGCTAGATAAAAAAAATAGTGAGGGTATATGCTAGTTTCAACATTTGTAATGGGGATATTTGCTAAATTATCCCATAATTTTATTATTCAGCTGTATGTAAATGATGTCGCTGGATTTATAAATTTATTATTCGAATAAGCATATATGCTTGCAATTTTTGTGTGATAAATATAAAATTCATTGTTTTGTTGTGTCTTTTGACCGAAAAAGAGAAATCATTGAAAATGGTCGGTGTTAGTAGCACCACAAAATTCTCTTTGAGGTAACATTGGTTAGGGGACAACACAGCTAATTACTCCATTTTATTCTTAGGGACAACACACAGTTCGGGGGTAACACAACCTCAACCGTTTCTCTTCTCTTCCTCTTCTAAACTCAAACAAACCTTCTTCTCTCTTCTAAATAAATAATAAGATCAACTGAAACCCTTTTTTTTTTTAGATTTTAGGTTTTTCCAAATCTAAGTTTTTATTTAGATTCTTAGATTTCATGTGTAATGTATATTTTGTTATAGTTTTATAGTATAAAGCCCACTAAGGCACTATTCATGTTCGAAGCTTAGCAGAGACAATCATGTTTAGACAACGGATAACTGCCAAAATTTTGACAGTTCTGACTATACAATGTGACTGTCAAAATTTTGATAGTCTTACAATGCATTAGGTCTGTCAAAATTTTGGCAGTCCAGAAGTCATAGTTCTTTGCCATAAGGATAGTTTAGGGAGTAAAAAGTTTAAAATATTTGTGATGTCTCCTAGATCGATTAACATACGGTACCAATAACGATGGTATTGAAAATGATGTAAATGGTGTTGACAATGTTGTTATAAGTGGTGTTGGGGCATCGAACTCAGTTGACTCTTGTGATTAGCAAGGAGAGGTATAATCTCCTTGGCTAGGCAGACGGTCTCGGGATCGAACCGCCAGGGTGGTGTGTGTGTAAAAATTAGGGGAAGTTGGTCCAGGGCCGACCCTGAGCTCATGGGGGTCCATGACGAACTTTCAAAATAAGCTCTCCCTACATAATGTAAAAAAATATTAAATTTTTTTTTTAAAAAAATAGCTACATATAAGGATTGAAATTAGGACCTTTAGTACAAGATTCTAAAGTACTAACCACTACACCACAATATCTTTGTGACTATGAGAGCCCATGGTATACACTATTTCTATTTGGAGCTACAAAATTATTAACATATTTATTTTTAAACTATTTTTTGGGGTCCTTCGTGTTCCGTGGGCCCTGGACGGTCGCCATGACCATCCTGGGTCAGGACCGGCCCTGAGTTAGCCCAAATGATATGCAACGTAGCGTGCACAAAATTTCGTATGTTATGTCGGATATTTAAAAAAGTAGTGTTGTGACTATTTTGATCGTAACATGTGTCGTGGTAGTTGTAGAAAATTATACAATATTTGTTGTATCAAATTCCATCAGTTATGTTAAACAAAACATTAGAATAGGTAGAAATGGTGGAAGATTTGTCTACTTCTAGTGGTCCAATACGTGGAATTTAAATAGTAGTATTGTAAATTATTTTATAAGCAACTCCTTCGGAAGAAAATCCATGGTCGTATACTTTGAATAATTGTGTTGTAAAGTAATTTATTTTATTGTGTGACGATTTAGATTTAGTTTTGAGGGAGTAGTTGGAGTGTTGGTGATGCACGTCATATTTAATAATATGTATATTATTATTGTATTAAATCAATTTGGTTTCTTCTATTTTTTAATTTTTTTTTTTGTAAATGACGACTATGATTATGAATGCATGGATTTATATTAATGGTTATATAGTCCAAAGTTTCCTCCCTCCATGACAAAGACTGGCGGGGGAACTGAACAGGTATTAAGTTGAATATTACGAGTATGCCATATTTTTGGTATGTTGGTCTATGGGTGAGCATTCAATTTATTCGATTTCAACCGATTCGAAATAGTCAAAATTGAATAAACCAAAAATTTTAAAATTTAAAATCGAAACAGAACCGAATTAGCCAAAATCGAAACCGAACCTAACCGAATAATAATTCGGTTTATTCGTTTTGTTCGATTGAAATTAATTGTTCGGACCCAAAGTGGGGATCTTGGCCAAATTATATTAAAATTTGTAATTTTTATACACACATTTGTTGAATTCTAAAGTTAAGCACAAAGTTGGACTAGTTGTTAAATAATCAAAGTTGAAAATCAAAACACATATATAGAAATGTTATTTTTAAAATATACACATCTTTAAATTGAAGATAATTACATAATTGTGTAATTCTTATTCGATTTTCGATTTTGGACGAAAATCGAAACGGAATAAGAAATTTTTGTATTTCGAAAACCGAAATCGAACTGATTTTTTTGAACCGAACCGTATTCGGTTCGGTTCGATTCGATTTTCGATCCAAAACCGAACAATGCTTGTTATTGCCAGGGCAAAATTTTTTGATGGAAAACTTGAGAAGAAACAATTGTAAAAACAATGTTCCAACGCAACACTTATAGAAAGGTTGCGCGAGTATAACGAAGATCTAAAAAAATCTCGTTAGTTGATATTACGAGAATCTAAAAAGATTTCGTAATCCACAGCAACATATGATATACGAGAATCTAAAAAGATTTCGTAATCACAGAAGTGAAGAAGATGACAGACGAAAGGTAGAAGATGGCCTGCTGGGGTGAATGATCACCGTTGCTCAAAGCTCTATTCACCATACACGAACAGCTTCCAGGAACCAGCAAGTTCGTCGGAGAACTTGGAACACTCCTGCTCTTCTGACTCCTCGGATGGACACGAACTCCCGTGCAAAAGCAACGTTGGTGCGGCGCCTTTCCTCTCTCTCTCGAAGGCTGCTGGAATTCGCAAGCAAATTTCGATCAGAACTGTGTTAAAGAACACTTCTGAATTCTATGTTTACTTGTGCTAAAAAACACTTCGTAACCATTCTATGGTGGCTTAACTTTCTTGTATATTACCAGCCTTGTGAGAGAGAGAGAGGATGCCTTATATAGGCCCTGCAGTAACTGCTCGGTTGCCACAAAGTTAGGGTCATGGTAAAAACCATCCCGAACATGTAGCAACCGTCCAGAACGTGCAAACGCACGTTGTGCTGCAAGTTGCGCCAACTGCGCATACCCTGCGCTCCTTGCACTCTGCACGACAGAGCGCGCACTGAACTGCGCACACTACGCGCACTGTGCACACAGCGCACACAGCGCAACCAGCGTGCCCGTGCAACCCGAGCAACCCAGCGCAACCCAGCGCAACCTGAGCGCAACCTGGGCGCTCACCTGGGCAGCGCAACTGGGCTTGCGCAACTGGGCATACGAAACTGGGCAGCGCAACTGGGCTTGCGCAACGTGGCAGCGCAAGTGGCTCGCGCAACGAGCGCAACTAAAGTGCACTATGTGCCTAGCGACGATGCTGACGTGCTAAGTGCAAAGTGTGCCAACAAAATGCCACATTACGCCTCATGAGCCCATGAGTCCGAGTCCGAGTCGCTAAGCCCCTACGGGGCTTAGCTCCCATAGAAATAAATTTCCCAAGAGCAAAAAGCATGAATGCTTTCAATTGTTGATTTAGTCTTTTTCCCATTAGAAAAATAACCCCACATGGCACACCCATGTGCACCTCCACACCACATGTGCATCTCTAAAGAAGCAAAGCTAATATATAGAGATACAAGTCCTTTAGTCTAGCCGATGTTGGACTAAAATTCACTTTGTAAAAGACCAAAACCCAACAATCCCCCACATATCTCTATATATGAGTATAAGTGTTCTCCACAGTAACTGTCCATCATGCATTAGGAGAGATGTCGCTGACGACTTAAATCTTCCCACATGGGTCAAACAACAGACTATAATACAAGAATGGACTAAGCCTTGAATTCTGCATCATAGCTGAAATTCTTTCCACTCACATAATGTAGTTACATGTGCTTCTGGATACACATTAAAGGTCCTGTGCTAGCCTGGTTTCAGTGTATAATTTTGGGCATCTACAAGTTTACCCTCAAGAGACGGCATGATATCTCTTTGTCCATACACTATAGGTGAGTTCATTATAAAGAGACATGGCATGAAACGTTTTGCGCTTCCCTTGCGGTGCTACGCCGCTATGACATAGCTTAAAGCCGAGGCCTTACCCCGTACCGGGAACCTCATCGTAGTGTCATACTACTGTAGCATGAGGCAACCGCCTCTTTATAGTGCCAAACTACCCAGCATGAAGCCTTAGGCTCCCTTGCGGTGTTACGCCGCAACGACATGGCTTGCAAGACGGAGGCTTTATCCCTAACCGGGTACCTCATCGTGGTGTCGTGCCACTGTAACATGAGGAACTCCTCCTCTTTGTAGTGCTGACTACACCCCTCTTTATTTTAACATACAGCATTAGGCTAACTGCCTATTTGCGGTGCTACGCCGCTGTGACTTGGCCTGCAAAGCCGAGGCTTTATCCTATTCCTGGGCAGCACCCCACATATAGGAACCTCATCGTGGAGTCACCCTACTGTAGTATGGAGTTTCACTCCTTGTAGTGCTGCTCTACCGTGATTCCTGTAAAGCACACCAGGCATTCACTCTGCCTGAGAACTCATTAAGGCAATTAAGCCAACCTTCCCACAGGAACCGTTTTCCGCAGAAAACAACAGTAGACAACAGTGGTTATAGGTCCGTAATCTCTCCATGCCCAATAGAACATGTACCTACCGTTCCTAATATTCTTTCGATTAGTGGTCCTCCCTTGAACCAAAAGCTAGATGCCTAGTAAATTTCTCTTTGAACTATTAGCATAAAACTTTATGATAGGAATACAATAATACAATATCAGAATGCCTTCAAGCCCATTTTACAAGCTGTGTCATCGACCAGCTGGCGCTTGAGGCCCTTGGTGAATGGATCTGCCAGGTTCTCCTGACTCCGAACATCAATCACTGCAATAACACCTCTCTTGATAAGATCGTGTACTGCCCAGTGCTTCAACCGCACAGTCCTCTTCTTCCCGTTGAAGACGTCATTTGATGCCACCGTCGCAGTCGCCTGGTTGTCACAGTATATCGGTATCGCCGGTATTTGCGCCCCAACCACTTGAAGATCATACATGAGCTCCCGAAGCCATTCTGCTTCCTCGGCTGCGGTATCAAGTGCAAAGAACTCAGATTCCATGGATGACCGCGAGAGAATAGTCTGCTTCTTCGACTTCCACGATATAGCAGCTCCACTCATTATGAAAATGAATCCACCTGTGGACCTCTCGCTCTCCACCTCTGAGCACCAGCTGGCATCACTGAAGCCTTCCACTACCGGCGGATCTCCGCTGTAGTATAGTGCATATGTCTGAGTCTTCTTGAGATATCTCATAACCCGTTTCACAGCTTTCCAGTGTTCAGCACCTGGTTTGCTCATGAAACAACTCAGCATTCCCACGACGAAAGCTATGTCAGGCCTTGTGGCAGTAGTAGCATACATCAAACTTCCGATTACGCTTGCATACTCCAGCTGCCTGACGCTTTCCCCTGAATTAGGCTTCAGCTTCAGATCACACCTGTACGGCGTATCGATCCCTGGAAGATCCCGATACCCATAACGAGTGATCATTTTCTCAATATAATGAGACTGTGACAGCGCTAGTCCAGTGATTGTCCGGATGATCTTGATCCCTAAGATCACATTAGCTTCCCCAAGTCCTTCATACTGAACTTGCTTGAGAAGAATTTCTTTGTCTCCGTGACACAACTAATATACGTACCTAGGATAAGCATGTCGTCTACGTACAGACAAACGATCATACCTCTTCCATCAGCGAACTTCGTGTAAATACACTTGTCCGTATCGCTGACCATGTAGCCATTTGACCTTATAACTTTGTCAAATTTCTCATGCCACATCTTGGGAGCCTGTTTAAGACCGTACAAAGATTTTACCAACTTATAGACTTTGTCTTCAAGACTCCTGATGACAAATCCCTCTGGCTGTTGCATGTAAATCTCTTCGGTCAGCTCGCCATTTAGGAAAGCCGTATTCACATCCATCTGATGTATCACTATCTTATGTATTGCTGCGAGAGCAATCGACATTCTGATGGTAGTCATCCGGGCTACTGGAGCATACGTGTCAAAATAGTCAATCCCCTGCTTCCGAGAAAACCCCTTGGCTACCAACCTAGCCTTGAACTTGTCAATAGTTCCGTCTGCTTTCATCTTCTTCTTGAAGATCCATTTGCATCCAATGGGTTTCGCTCCTTGAGGAAGATCAACCAACACCTAAGTGTTATTTGAGGTGATAGAATCAAATTCATTGTCAATCGTCTCCTTCCAGAAAACTGCGTCTTTGGTCTTCATCGCCTCATCATAGGTAAGCGGATCAGCTTCTACATGATAGGTGACAAAGTCACTTCCGAAGTCCTTCGGCCTCCTCATACGCTTAGCTGACGGCTCAGCTTGTTCTGGTTCAATCGTTGTTTCAACGACAACATCTTCATTGAAGACTTCAGTTTCTTGCGCACCCTCATTATTCTCCGGTACATCCGCAAGAACAATATTCTTGTGCCTAGCAAATTTGTCTTCAAAATATTCTGCGTCGCGAGATTCAATGATATGATTTGACTCAATATCAAGAAATTTCCGAGCATCACTCTTCTCGACATATCCCAAGAAGATCGTCTTAGTAGTCCTTGTCCCAAGCTTCTGAATCTTCAGATCTGGAAGCTTGACATACGCCAGACACCCCCACACTCGAATGACATTCAAGTTAGGTCTGACCTTGAACCAGAGTTCATGAGGAGTAATGTCTGAAGTTGCATGAGGCACTCTATTTAGAATAAAAGTGGCCGTCAATGTAGCTTCTCCCCAGTAGCACTTAGGAAGGCCAGCAGTCAACAACATTGAGTTAATCATTTCTGTTAACGTTCTGTTCTTCCTCTCTGCTACTCCGTTTGATTGAGGAGAGTACGGAGCCGTAGTCTCATTGATAATTCCATGTTCTTTGCAGAACGATGCGAATTCATGAGACCTGTACTCCCCACCTCGATCACTTCTTATCCTTTTGAGTTGTTGTCCAGTCTGCCGCTCAGCTTCGGCTCTGAACTCCTTAAACTTCTCGAATGCTTCGTCTTTAGCCTTCAGCAAGTAGACGAACGCATACTTTGAGAAGTCATCGATGAAGGTTATGAAATACTTCATTTCGGCCTTTGTAGAGAACTGTTTGAAATCACAGATATCGGAGTGTACCAACTCCAGAAGATCTGTACTTCGATTAACCAGAGGAAAGGGTTTCCTTGTGATTTTTGTTGGAGCACAAACTTCACATTTCTCTACCTTACCCCCACACTTGGAGATAAGTCCTAGAAATGGTAGGATGGCTTGCCTTCAGGATGGCTTGCCTTCAGGAACGTGTCTAGGAACGATTAAGTCTGGGCCATAGAAATGGTAGGATGGCTTGCCTTCAGGAAAGTCTCGAGGACGAGACTTGTTCTGAGTGGTGTATGATGTAGTGTCCCGTCCCGCAAAGTCAATCGGAGGAATCGAAACGCCGACGGCGTTCGGACTTAGCCTTGCAACGGCTACTCGGAGACATCGCTCGGTCAAGGCGACCGCTCGCTCAGGTAGGGTAGTTTCGGTGAACTTGCCTCATCTTTGCCTTCACATAATAAAACGCATGTTTTCAACTTGCACAATAGGCTTGATAATAAAAGAGAGACGAATCCACATAGCTAAGGGAATAATCCCGACGAGTCGAAATGAGTTAAAACATGGAAAACGTCCCATGGTCGGCCTAGAGTTGGTGCACGGCGTGCTTTGAAAATGACACTCGGTCCTTCGTCCCGTGGCTTGGGAGAAGGAAAGTTGGTCTTCGACACAAGAGCTAAGAATTAGCCTAAGTCATAGGCGTCGCCCGCGTAAATGCTCGATAAAGCATGCACGCTTCCGTAATGTAAGGCTTGGCATAGCCTTTGCTCGTCCCTCGGGTTAAGTTGTAGGCTTGAGTAAGTTAGGCAAAGTTATGCCGGTCGACCTAAGTCATTTCAAGTGCTGTCCCGCTCATTCTGCGGTTGTCAAGTTAAATAGTCCCACGATCCCAAGGCCGGTCATATAAAGTATGACTTGGGCGATAGCGTCGCATAGAACGTAAGTCGATTTGAGGCACGACGTTCGGACTTAGCGTTAAGGCATGAACCACGGTCGACTTAATGAGTTTTGGAGAAACGACTATCGAATAGGCATTCCTAAGTTGAATGAAATGAAAGCGATAACATGGAAAGAATGCTCGCGACCGCGGGTCGTCGAGGGGTCTCAAATGATGAAGTCTGGAATGTGGAACTCAAAAGATAGTAAAACAATGAAAGTAAAGAATGAAACGGTCCTAAAATAAGGAAGTGGGTCGAGTCTGTATGGTCATTGGACAACTTGTGTACCGGTGCACAAGGGTTTTGATTTTGTTCCTCAGACGGTTGTCGCGGCCACGGGACCGATCTGGCCTAGGAGGAACCAAGGGCCTACGGGACCTTTGGATGGTGTGCGACCTGACCCAAGGGGTGCGCCGTAGGACGGCTATTAGGGGAAATTCGGCGAGATCGTGCCTCGTTTTACGAACGTACCCTAATATCCAATGGAGGTCCAAGATAGCTTGTCGTGCTAGTGACCAAGTTCATATAGATGTCGGCATGATGGCGGCAATCCGCGAGTGTGCCTTTGGATTTAGTCGAGTATTGAGTGCGCTATATCAAGGAGTCGAGTTGAAGGTGTGTACAAGTTAAAAACACAATGTTGGGCCTAAGATTTGGTTTCAACGTAGGCGTCGTGCTTCGCCACGAGTCGTGGCGTCGAGTCTTAAGATGTTGGCATAGAGTTGCACAAGTTTGATTGAGTCGTCGCGGGTTTAAGTCAGGAATCGCCGTAAGGCAAGTTGGTTGAGCGACACTAAGTTCACAAGTCTCGATTGGGTCAGTTGGTGATCAAAGTAGCAAGGGCCGCGAGGCGGCGAAATGGTTAAGTCTTACTGAATTGCGAGGCACGGCTTCAGCAAGGGTTTGTGGCACGGTCACACGGAATTGAAGCCTCATCACGTAGTTGCGTCTCTGATTTTGGCCGAAAGGCAAGCACGACTTGATAGGTTAACGTTGTTGGCACGAAAAGGGGGTCTAGAGGTAAAGTATGAGTTAACGTTGTGGTACAAGCACGGGATGGTCCTCATACACAAATATGCCAAGGCGTCCGTAGTCTTAAAACTGATCCTAAGGCAAGACTAGAAAGACAATAGAAAGGGATTTAGGCTGCACAAAGTAAATGAACGTGTAGGTTTTGTATGGGTGGGCGAGGAGCTCACTCTACCAGTACAGTTGAGTACTGATACCCACACAGTGTTCATGTACAGGCACAGGTAGAAGCTCGTGGCGCGGAGCTCGCTTGGATGCGTCGAGGCACGGAGTTCCTTGGCGATTCGAAGCGTGCGGCCGCGTGGAACTGAAGACTTATACAGGACATAATGTATGGACATCACCTTCCGAAACTTTCGCTGGTTCAAGCATTTGTATCGAGAGATGAGAGAGAGCAGAGTGACTTGTAAAATGAGAGAAAAGTGAGCATGAGAGAATTTATAATTTGGCATTGCGCCCACAAATGTAATCTTGTATTCAATATCAATAAAGAGCTTCTTTTGAATGACTTGTGTTCATGTGTTCTTGTTCTAATTTCTGCTGCATGTTTCAATGTATCTGCTTGGGACTTCTGTGCGACGACCCCGTCGCCGTCGATGTAATCGGCCGTTATGAAACTGCCTTGCACGAGCGCAATCTAGGCTCGTGTGGCATCACGCCTTAGCGAGGACGATCGCTCCTACGGGAGCGGGGCGTGACATAATGGTATCAGAGCACGGCTTTACGTCCTTGGACTTTAAGTCAAATTTCTCAGTTTTGAAAGCTCATCGTTGGAAAATAAGTGTGTGCTCTCTCTCAAATGTCCCTCGGCATGTCCATACAATAAGTCTAAATACTTTCGAAAGCTCGTTCAAGCGTTCCATCGAACGCATCGATAGGCGATGGCCTTTGTGCCGAACGATGTTACACATGACTCGATAGAAAATACATGCTAAGTTAACATGTCGCATGCGTGTCCAACTAGTCCTACGTCGACATTAGCAAGTGAGTGTGCAAACTTGAATATAGTCCACACAGGATGATTATGCGGCACAACTTAGTCCACAACTTAGTCCGCGTATCGCGCACCTAGACTTATGGTGCAAACGAGTTGTGAGCGATATTGAGTATCGCTCGGTCGGGAACGAAAATGCACTTAGAGTGTCTATCGATAGGGATGCTATCGAGTTAACGCTTAGGCGTACACAGAAGATTGACTTGGATTTCGAGGAATAGTGTGAATGACTTAGTCCGTCGATACGACGTGAGCGATTACGCTAGAGATTCGTCGAACGAATCTGAAGGACGAGTTAGCGAGTAATACGAATGTGATTGTGGTTTAGATCAGGATGGCTCGAATCCGAGTGGTGTATGGACGTTATAGAAATTGTTTGAGCGAGACTAAAGGATTTACGGATAGAACGAGTATGTCGGCACGCGATGGTATCGCACAAAGCCTTGGAACGTGTCACGCTTAGTTGGTGGCGACTTCATGTGTCCCGAACGAGATGTCGTTTGGACAACTTGTGAATGGGCAACGCGAGTTAGAAAATGATCCGGAACGATGAATAAAAAGGATTGGTCTTGATCGAGAAAACTTAGAGGATCGCGCGTACGATTTCGGATCGAGTCGAATGAAATTGTGACTTGCGTTTGGACAACGATCTTGAAACTAGCTTGAGGAATAGCGATCGAACTTGATCTTGAATATCAAAAAGATTGTGGAATATCCATTCGGACAATAGCATCAGTCGCACGACTCGAAATTGGTTACAAGGGAAGATCGTCGGGTTACGCATATCATCGATGGTATTGAGGCGTATCAAAGATCGATATGCGATAACTCGGGGGTACTTTGACTCGGCGAATGACGATCGTGCAAATGTCATTGCTCCGATGGATGCTATACTCGGGATATTGAAATGTGTCGAGGAAAAGATAGACTTGGCTCGAGGATTTTCTAGTTGAACGAATGATGATCGGACTATCGAACTTGGCTTGGATGAAAAATGGAATGTTTGGATTTGCTTCGTCGATAACCACAAAGTTGACGTTCTTGTCTTATACAAGCGCTACTCCAGCCTCGCACATACGTCACACCGATTAGGTCGATCACTCCGCGTGAGCGCTGGTATGGTGATTCATATAGCGGGGGTGGTCGAACTTGCACGGTGCGACAATTTGATGCCTCGGCTTGTGGTTTGACGTGAAGGTAGACTTGAGAATGACTTGGTGTACTTGACGATTAAACTTGAGGATTGAGTAGGGCCAATCCGCGTATCGAAAATGAATTAATCTAGACTCAAACAAGAGTTACGCACCGATGAGAATGATTATTCTGCGGGAGCGTTGCATAGTGATTCATGAACCACCGGGGATAATCGGACTCGCGTGAGATTGGGGCACAACATACTGTCGAGCTAGACGACCTCGTGATCGAATACATGAATTGGTTAGAATTGGTGAAATGAATGATGTCTCGATGCGAATTAGGTGATCATGCTCGATATTTAGAAATCTGAGTGACGCAAGCTGGATAGAAAACCTTGTACTATCGACTTTGGTTTGACCCTAGGATTGGGGTCAGTGTTGGCATTATTGTTGGGGAACTATGATTCCAATCCTGACGTTGACTTAGCCTCGAGAAATTGGACTAGCGGTTAGGCGAGATGCCCGGTTTCAAGTGCTAGCAATCGAAAGATTGATCTTGAAGATTGGCATGGATTGAAAGAGTGAATCAAGAATAGGAAACCTTGCTCACGAGACTCGGCTGACATGCATATATTTCTGGGACGCTTGAGTATGTGCACGATACGACTCGAGTGAGAATGACAGATTTTCTATCATGCGGTTTGGTTGAATACATGTATTTTGGGGACGCCGGGAATGCGTGCACGATCCAACCAAGTGATACGTTGAATTGAAATTAGACTTGGAGAATGTAAGAGTGTCGAGAACTTGAAATCTTGCTAAAGGAAAATTCGATAATAGTGCGAGCGTGGCTCGGAATCGAGGAAACGCGTAGGCGGAGTGTATACGATAAGTTCTGGCGTGCCCCGCATGACCGTTATAGTTCCGTGTCTAGGAACGATTAAGTCTGGGCCATAGAAATGGTAGGATGGCTTGCCTTCAGGAAAGTCTCGAGGACGAGACTTGTTCTGAGTGGTGTATGATGTAGTGCCCCGTCCCGCAAAGTCAATCGGAGGAATCGAAACGCCGACGGCGTTCAGACTTAGCCTTGCAACGGCTACTCGGAGACATCACTCGGTCAAGGCGACCGCTCGCTCAGGTGGGGTAGTTTCGGTGAACTTGCCTCATCTTTGCCTTCACATAATAAAATGTATGTTTTCAACTTGCACAATAGGCTTGATAATAAAAGAGAGACGAATCCACATAGCTAAGGGAATAATCTCGATGAGTCGAAATGAGTTAAAACATGGAAAACGTCCCACGGTCGGCCTAGAGTTGGTGCACGGCGTGCTTTGAAAATGACACTTGGTCCTTCGTCCCGTGGCTTGGAAGAAGGAAAGTTGGTCTTCGACACAAGAGCTAAGAATTAGCCTAAGTCATAGGCGTCGCCCGCATAAATGCTCGATAAAGCATGCACGCTTCCGTAATGCAAGGCTTGGCATAGCCTTTGCTCGTCCCTCGGGTTAAGTTGTAGGCTTGAGTAAGTTAGGCAAAGTCATGCCGGTCGACCTAAGTCATTCCAAGTGCTGTCCCGCTCATTCTGCGGTTGTCAAGTTAAATAGTCCCACGATCCCAAGGCCAGTCATATAAAGTATGACTTGGGCGATAGCGTCGCGTAGAACGTAAGTCGATTTGAGACACGACATTCGGACTTAGCGTTAAGGCATGAACCACGGTCGACTTAATGATTTTTGGAGAAACGACTATCGAATAGGCATTCCTAAGTTGAATGAAATGAAAGCGGTAACATGGAAAGAATGCTCGCGACCGCGGGTCGTCGAAGGGTCTCAAATGATGAAGTCTGGAATGTGGAACTCAAAAGATAGTAAAACAATGAAAGTAAAGAACGAAACGGTCCTAAAATAAGGAAGTGGGTCGAGTCTGCATGGTCATTGGACAACTTGTGTACCGGTGCACAAGGGTTTTGATTTTGTTCCTCAGACGGTTGCCGCGGCCACGGGACCGATCTGGCCTAGGAGGAACCACGGGCCTATGGGACCTTTAGATGGTGTGTGACCTGACCCAAGGGGTGCGCCGTAGGACGGCTATTAGGGAAAATTCGGCGAGATCGCGCCTCGTTTTACGAACGTACCCTAATATCCAATGGAGGTCCAAGATAGCTTGTCGTGCTAGTGACCAAGTTCATATAGATGTCGGCATGATGGCGGCAATCCGCGAGTGTGCCTTTAGATTTAGTCGAGTATTGAGTGCGCTATATCAAGGAGTCGAGTTGAAGGTTTGTACAAGTTAAAAACACAATGTTGGGCCTAAGATTTGGTTTCAACGTAGGCGTCGTGCTTCGCCACGAGTCGTGGCGTCGAGTCTTAAGATGTTGGCATAGAGTTGCACAAGTTTGATTGAGTCGTCGCGGGTTTAAGTCAGGAATCGCTGTAAGGCAAGTTGGTTGAGCGACACTAAGTTCACAAGTCTCGATTGGGTCAGTTGGTGATCAAAGTAGCAAGGGCCGCGAGGCGACAAAATGGTTAAGTCTTACTGAATTGCGAGGCACGGCCTCAGCAAGGGTTTGTGGCACGGTCACACGGAATTGAAGCCTCATCGCGTAGTTGCGTCTCTGATTTTGGCCGAAAGGCAAGCACGACTTGATAGGTTAACGTTGTTGGCACGAAAAGGGGGTCTAGAGGTAAAGTATGAGTTAACATTGTGGTACAAGCACGGGATGGTCCTCATACACAAATATGCCAAGACGTCCGTAGTCTTAAAATTGATCCTAAGGCAAGACTAGAAAGACAATAGAAAAGGATTTAGGTTGCACAAAGTAAATGAACGTGTAGGTTTTGTATGGGTGGGCGAGGAGCTCACTCTACCAGTACAGTTGAGTACTGACACCCACATAGTGTTCATGTGCAGGCACAGGTAGAAGCTCGTGGCGCGGAGCTCGCTTGGATGCGTTGAGGCACGAAGTTCCTTGGCGATTTGAAGCGTGCGGCCGCGTGGAACTGAAGACTTATACAGGACATAATGTATGGACATCACCTTCTGAAGCTTCCGCTGGTTCAAGCATTTGTATCGAGAGATGTGTCACGACCTGCGCCCTAGAGTTAGGGCACGAGAACGTAACAACGTCCAGCCTACGCCGCAATGTCGGCGGTACAACGCTGTCCTAGGTCTCAATGCATCTAACAGTATAAGACTAAACAGTTTATACTCCCCGAATGGGGATGACATAGCAGATACAGTCTCAATCACATCTAAGGTAGAGCATGATAAAGATAGATAAAACATGAAATCCAAAATAAACACAGGAGATAGAAGTCTAAGTGTCTAAGATACATAAATCCAGAAATATATCTCCAAACTCAAATACAGTAATCCACAAAGTAAAATACAGCTCCAGACAAAATAAAATAACTATCTAAACAACCTCTACTGTGTCTCCTCTAGGCTAGCAGGCAATCCCAGGCCATCTGTAAAATTTATCAACAGGTCCAGTCAGGACATGAGCGGGTACAGTACATCTCAACAGTTCATAGTAGGTTAGAAAATATATTCATACAGTAAAGTAAGATACAAGTACTGAAAGAAGTGCAGCATGTAAACAGAGAGAGAAAGCTGTAATAGAAATATCTACTATAAATAAAGAACTAACATGTGGCTAGTGAGTCAGAGTACAATATAGACATGTAAATGGCATAGGAGATTCTGATGCTACACTATGGAAGAGATTCTGATACTATACTACTTGGGTATTATTCACATGTCCATTTATACTCCTCCGTACCCCCAACCAATACACAAGGATCCAGCCAGGTTATGTTATATGATGCTATGTAACAGCCCCCAAAGGGTGGTAGACCCCGAAGGTGATAAGCCCCCAAAGGTGATAGACCCCGAAGGTGATAGACCCCGAAGGTGATACATAGTAGTCCCATAAATGGGATAAGGATTCTAGGAAGACTCTGTGATCATAAGAGTATATGTCACAAGTGATCGAAGAACCAACGAAGCATAGTGATACGCCATGTAAGTGAAATGCACAGAACATAGAGTACCCGATGCTCCCTAAGGATAACATCTCAAGAAAGGATCCATATAGTACCAATCCGTGTGACCATCGTGACAGTACAAGTAAAGTAATCTACTGCAGGAAATAATTCTAAGCAGAATATGAAATGATCAGAGAATGTACTCGCCTCGATAACCTGAACAGCTGATAAGTATAGGGGGGTCCCACTGAAGCCACAGAGTCCTATTTAAAGCAACACAGGTTACAAGGTGTTCAAGTTGTAATAAATGAATCTCTATAATCAATCTACATTATTCTAGGTTCTTCTAAGTAAAATAACTCTAGGTCAACTCCGGTCAATAATTTAGTCAAACTAGGTCAAGTGTTGACTTACAGTTGACTTTGGGTCAACTGGTCAACTCTGGTCAAACAGGGTAATTCTAGTCTAATTATAAAGTGTACTTCGTTATTTGTACGTCGAAACTTATGACACGTAAATCGAGATAAGAAGATTATCGGTAAGGTTGATAATCTTATTATAGTGATCCATGTGTCCAACTTGTCAATTTCAGCGATGTGAGATCACTGGAATTGACTGAGCTCAGTTTCGTTGTACTAATCCCGAAATACGAACATTATAAGAATTAATTATTAATTAATTATAAAAAGGTTAAACTCAGAGAAATTATCAACAAACATTGTCGGACGGTGAAATAAACATCGCCAACGTGTCCAGAATGGTCAAATTAGCTAGGATAGCCTACCCAACGGTCCAATTTGGACAAAAGGGCAAAAAGGTAATTTCGGATCAAAACGGTGTCCGTATCGGACCCGTTTTGCACCAAAAAACGTGCAAAAAAACAAGTCTACAAAATATAACAAATTATATGTCTACGAAACCAGAATGTCGATATGAACCCAATGGTATCTCCAGAATTGGATTCCGTTGACCCGATCTCAATTTGGCCCGTTGACCAGAACTTGGAATTCCGGTTTGCATGGAAATACGTGTCGGAGCCAAAGTTCTCAAAACTCAGCAAACTACCTGTCAACGAGTCCAGAATGATGATACGAACTCAACGGTATATCCGGAATTGGATTCCGATGAGCCGATCTCAAAATGACCCGTTGACCCGGATATTGGTATCCGACTTGCACCGAAATGTGTGCCAGACCCAATGTCCATCAAAACCTAGCAAATTATATGTCAACGAGTCCAGAATGACGATACGAACTCAACGGTATCTCCGGAATTGGATTCCGATGAGCCGGCATCAAAAAGTTCCGTTGACCCAGAATGTGGGACCCACTTTGCACCGAAAAACGTACCAGGGCCCACGTTCTCCAAATCTAACAAATTTATATGAAAACATGCCAGAACGACGCCACAAATCTAATGGTGATGTCAGAAATGAAATCTGGAGTCCCGTGTTCAAAAATAGAATTTTACAAGTTGGAAATTATGAATTCGGACGGCCAACTTTGGCGTCGAATTCAACCAATCAAACAAGCTCACAATGAAACGAAACTGGAGGGGTAGCAAGAGGGTTATACCAGCTTCGCACCGGAACTGGTAGCATGCCAAACGGAGCTGCGGTGGAGTAGATACAAGCTGACGAAGTTGACCCCGCGAAACTGTCCAAAATTAATACAATTTAAACGGTCAACTTGGTGGCCGATTTTGATGTATCAAACGATAAAATTAACGGACGAAAATTGACAGGGATGAAGGTGGATATACCGAGATTGCTACGGAGCGAAGAAATTGCCGATCCAACGGTCGGATCTTCGGAAAAATGTGCGCTAAGTCGCTGCGACGGAGCGCCAAAATGAACTCGATCCCGCGCGCGTCACGACGGGACGTCGTGCAAAACGGACGAATCGCCTATACATCGCACCGGAGAGGAAGATGGCGGACCTAGGGGGTCGCCGGTGTTCACCCACCGTGGGGGGCACGGCCACGATGGCGGCGGCCGGTGGCGTGGCCTGCGCGCGCGTCACAGCGCCGTTTTCCGGCCGGCCAACTTTGAAAAGCTGCTGTTGCAGCTGCTGCCGTTGCTCAGCGTGCGCGACGGCGCGTGGGGTGGCGCGGACTGACGAGGTCGGCGGTGGCGCACCGCCTCGACGAGGGTGGTGGTGGTGGTTCGGTGAAAAGGTAGAGGAATGGTGATGGTGGCTAAGGTGATAGGTGTGGTGGTGGAGACCATAGTGATGGTGATGGCTGTTATGGAGAAGGAAGAGGGGAGGAGATTGAAGAAGGAGGAGAATGGTGGGGTGGACCATGGTGGTGGCCGACGGCCAAGGGAGGAGGATGGTGGTCGGGACAGCCATGGGGTGAGGTCGGGTGGTGAGGAGGAGATGGAGTGTTGTAGTTGTTGCTGTTGAAGTGGTTTTGGTGTAAACAAATGAGAGAGGAGAGAGAGAAAGAGAGTGAATAATAATGAGAGAGAGGATAATTGATGAGAGAGGAAGACAGAGAAAAAGATTCTCTCCATAGAAATTAGGGCCGGCCAACTTTGTTGGCTGAGTGTGGGAAATTTCATGGAGAAATCAATGGTTGGGATTTAATTAAGGAAATCAATGGCTAGGAATTAAATGGAGAAAATTGGTCATTCTTATGGAAATTAATTAAATAGAAATTCCCAATAAATATAGAAAAAATATGTAGGAGAGAACTTGATATTTTTGGGCAAGAAAAATATGAGGGTGTCATGATGGAGAGTAACATGGGGCTGGACTGGACTCGGTGGAGCCGGATTGGATCAAAATTGGACATTGAGCAAAAATCGAATTAAAATTAGGTGTTGATGATCATGAGTGAATAAGTAGCACATGGGGATTCCAATAAATGGGACACAAGTGTCGGACGGGTAGTAGGCTCAATGTGGGCCATGTCCATAATTGGGGCGGACAGGTTTTGGTCGACAGGGGACCCACAAATCAAGTTGGAAGATGAATGTGACGCCGTGGAGTGAAATACAATCGGGTCACGTGTCGGGAAAGTTGTGCGAATCAAATGGAGCACAAAATGACGTGTCTGAGTGGGACACGAAGGTCATGGGTGACGAGCGTCTCGAGTAGATCAAGCATGAGAAGTTGGTTTCAAGAAACTGACTGGTCTTGCGCTCCCAAATTAAAAGTCACGGTAACGTGCTAATAATGATCAAGGAAAAGAGTGAGAAAATAAATAATAATCAAATGGTCTAAATCGACCCAAAGTTCAGCGAAGCAAAAAGAGCACAAGGGAACAAGTTTGAGTGGTACACCATATACCGTCATGAAGGTAATCCTGTCCACTCCAAAACTCGTGAAGAAGATTTCCAGAGTTGAACATCTCTGATACTCCAAATATCAATGGCACGAAAAAGTACACTTAGGAAAAATAACAGAATAAATTATTTATTGAAATTAAATCAATCAGAAAATAAATAAAATAAAATAAAAAATCAACCCGAAATTCAGGGTGCTCACATCCTATCCACCTTATAAAAATTTCGTCCTCGAAATTAAAATGTCCCTAATCTCTCTAGGTCAACCCCCACAATCAAAGTCCCAGAACTTAAATAAAACATATCATCAAAAAGGACAACGTCCAGGGTTATGGCATACGGTGGTAGTGAAAGTCTCATCTAGGTATACTAGTCATACTAACCAAGGCGGTCATCGGGTATCAAAACACACAAGCAATCCAGAGTGTTAAACTTAGAAAAGATACAGAAATAACAAATCATCAAAACTGTAAGGCGGTCTACCATCCTATATGAAAACTGGTATTCATCAAAAATGATTAAAGAAAGGTAACTACCAATCATCTAAAAGGGGTACCATCAGAAGAAAATCAAAATCCCCAGTTTAATTAACGAAAGTCGATTACATTGAAATCCAATCACAATATATATAATATAGAGAGCATTAGAGAGGAAAAAGCTAACATTATGTGTATGGAAACATGTTCACATGGTTAGATAGTAGGCGTGTGTGTACGTGAACATACATGAAGGTGTATATGAGGATTGTGTTTCAATTCAATGGCTATCAAGTTACACTAATCATGGCATATTGGTTAAACAATCTACAATATGCAACTTATTTACTCATAACATGCATGGCTAACCATATATATATAAAAAGATATAACTTAGTTATGTATCTATATACGTTATAACATATATGCATAAACTCTATATATATCCTTATAGATATATAATCATAACATAGAGGGGAAGGGTTATGTTAAATGACAGTATATACTATGTTAGAGTGTGTGTGTGTGTCCTTGTACAGGGTTATAGCTTAGTATCAAAAGGTTAAATCCAGTTTTAGTTCAGCATTTACATAAAAATATCTGAAAATAAACTAACATTTAAACCAGTGCAATATTAACATAATACAATTTCAAAATTTAGGGGTTTGAAACATCACGACTAATCTCAATGCTCCCAATACATCCTAACATGATAGAAATGAAACCCTAACATATTACCAATACATTTATCTACGCATACAGTTCGATATTACATGTTAAATCTGAATTTTAACTAAACATGGAAATCAATGTAAAAATGTTAACATGTAACTAGTTTTCAAGATTTTGGAAAAATTTGAACATTAAAACTAACTCAATGTTTATCACAAACTAACATGTAAGAATATGAAACCTAAATTTATATTCCTACTTACAACAATGTACACAGCTCTAAATATTTCATAAAAATGGAACATCAATTTGAACTAACATTTGGAATTCAACATTAAGGGTTAATATACATGCAGTCTCAGATTGGACAAATTTAACATAACTTAACCAATTTCTCTAAAAATTGAAATCCTGCAGATATCATACATGTGCAGTTATGTAAACAAAACTAACAACATGTAACCTATATTTGAATTACGACTTTAAACTGGGAAAAACAGAAAACCAGGAATATTGGGGTTTTGAAAATTTAACATCAACAACATATTAATAGGTATTCAGGTAGGTGGAAAATCAAGTGTAGCATGCATACGTGTTAAGCAAAGTGTCTGCTATATGTATTCATATATATATTCTCATGTCCCAATATAAAAAAATTAATTCTACGTTAAGACTAACATTTAGATTCCTACCAAGATTGCAAGCAGGTGATTGACGAAATCAAGACAGTTTTATTATCATTATTATTTAATACAAGAATAATAGCAAGAAAGAAATAACGATAAAATCGGTTCTGCTTATCTGTCTAAAGAAGGAACCGTTTTGAAATCCAGAGTTAAAATATCAAATTCAGATAAAGTCTAGCAAAATCATCGATTCATTGTATTATGAAAAACTCCTAGCAAGAAATTTCACAAGGTTTATAAAATCAACTAAACTTACTCCTGAGTTAAATAATAGGAAACTAGACAAAACAACAAATAATAATTCTTTTCTCTCCTTTTTTTTGAATGACTGAAACAAAAGTAGAGAAAACATGTTCAAAAATATTTAAGGTGCAATCCGATAATCATATGCGTCTATCCAAAATCATGGTACTCTAAATCCCCGTCATACTAGTAAGCAAGGCTACGATAATCACAGAGCCCTTGACTTATGCACATATCTCTAGAATTATGGTATTTAACATTTTCGCGGTGCCGCTAGCTTGGCTGCGAAAATCTTAAATTTCCACACCCGAGAAATATATCCAGAGTCAGACTATATGTCCTCACCATGCTGGCTAATGTGACTGTAGAAGACTAGATTCCATAACATAGATGACCTAGCCCATATAATTTCATCTTGCCAAAAATTAAATTAAATCAACAATGAATACCCAAAAATCAAATCAAATTTATCAACGAACATCAAACTCAAAAATAAACAAAATCCTTCAATCATATAAATACAAACTCGGATGCTACAGCTAATCGTCAAGATTCAAAATTCAACAATCTTCCATCAAAATCAATAAATACGAACCCAAATTCAACAATAATCTATCAAAATTCAAATTTAACAACAGAAGGTAAAGATAATCAAATCAAGGGAAAAAGAGTTTTTAAATCGAAGTTAAATAAGATTCTCCAGGGTCGTCCCAGGAATCTCTCAAGGGTTCTTAACTGTGATTGAGTACCTTCAAAATATATCATAATCCTACTGCAGGCTGTAGTGGTACTCAAGTTCGAATACCACTACATAAACTCGACCTGCATGGGCCACCACTAAAAACGTGTCACGACCCGCGCCCTAGAGTTAGGGCACGAGAACGTAACAACGCCCAGCCTACGCCGCAGTATCGGCGGTAGAACGCTGTCCTAGGTGTCAATGCATCTAACAGTATAAGACTAAACAGTTTATACTCCCCGAATGGGGGTGACATAGCAGATACAGTCTCAATCACATCTAAGGTAGAGCATGATAAAGATAGATAAAACATGAAATCCAAAATAAACACAGGAGATAGAAGTCTAAGTGTCTAAGATACATAAACCCAGAAATACATCTCCAAACTCAAATACAGTAATCCACAAAGTAAAATACAGCTCCAGACAAAATGAAATAACTATCTAAACAACCTCTACTGTGTCTTCTCTAGGCTAGCAGGCAATCCCAGGCCATCTGTAAAATTTATCAACAGGTCCAGTCAGGACAGGAGCGAGTACAGTACATCTCAACAGTTCATAGCAGGTTAGAAAATATATTCATGCAGTAAAGTAAGATACAAGTACTGAAAGAAGTGCAGTATGTAAACAGAGAGAGAAAGCTGTAATAGAAATATCTACTATAAATAAAGAACTAACATGTGGCTAGTGAGTCAGAGTACAATATAGACATGTAAATGGCATAGGAGATTCTGATGCTACACTATGGAAGAGATTCTGATGCTACACTACTTGGGTATTATTCACATGTCCATTTATACTCCTCCGTACCCCCAATCAATACACAAGGATCCAGCCAGGTTATGTTATATGATGCTATGTAACAGCCCCCGAAGGGTGGTAGACCCCGAAGGTGATAAGCCCCCGAAGGTGATAGACCCCGAAGGTGATAGACCCCGAAGGTGATACATAGTAGTCCCAGAAATGGGATAAGGATTCTAGGAAGACTCTGTGATCATAAGAGTATATGTCACAAGTGATCGAAGAACCAACGAAGCATAGTGATACGCCATGTAAGTGAAACGCACAGAACATAGAGTACCCGATGCTCCCTAAGGATAACATCTCAAGAAAGGATCCATATAGTACCAATCCGTGTGACCATCGTGACAGTACAAGTAAAGTAATCTACTGCAGGAAATAATTCTAAGCAGGATATGAAATGATCAGAGAATGTACTCGTCTCGATAACCTGAACAGCTGATAAGTATAGGGGGGTCCCACTGAAGCCACAGAGTCCTATTTAAAGCAATACAGGTTACAAGGTGTTCAAGTTGTAATAAATGAATCTCTATAATCAATCTACATTATTCTAGGTTCTTCTAAGTCAAATAACTCTAGGTCAACTCCGGTCAATAATTTAGTCAAACTAGGTCAAGTGTTGACTTACAGTTGACTTTGGGTTAACTGGTCAACTCTGGTCAAACAGGGTAATTCTAGTCTAATTATAAAGTGTACTTCGTTATTTGTACGTCGAAACTTACGACACGCAAATCGAGATAAGAAGATTATCGGTAAGGTTGATAATCTTATTATAGTGATCCATGTGTCCAACTTGTCAATTTCAGCGATGTGAGATCACTGGAATTGACTGAGCTCAGTTTCGTTGTACTAATCCCGAAATACGAACATTATAAGAATTAATTATTAATTAATTATAAAAAGGTTAAACTCAGAGAAATTATCAACAAACATTGTCGGAAGGTGAAATAAACATCGCCAACGTGTCCAGAATGGTCAAATTAGCTAGGATAGCCTACCCAACGGTCTAATTTGGACAAAAGGGCAAAAAGGTAATTTCGGATCAAAACGGTGTCCGTATCGGAGCTGTTTTGCACCGAAAAACGTGCAAGAAACAAGTCTACAAAATATAACAAATTATATGTCCACGAAACCAGAATGTCGATACGAACCCAACGGTATCTCCAGAATTGGATTCCGTTGACCCGAGCTCAATTTGGCCCGTTGACCAGAACTTGGAATTCCGGTTTGCACGGAAATGCGTGCCGGAGCCAAAGTTCTCAAAACTCAGCAAACTACCTGTCATCGAGTCCAGAATGATGATACGAACTCAACGGTATATTCGGAATTGGATTCCGATGAGCCGATCTCAAAATGACCCGTTGACCTAGATATTGGTATCTGACTTGCACCGAAATGCGTGCCAGATCCAATGTTCACCAAAACCTAGCAAATTATATGTCAACGAGTCCAGAATGACGATACAAACTCAACGGTATCTCCGGAATTGGATTCCGATGAGCCGGCGTCAAAAAGTCCCGTTGTCCCAGAATGTGGGACCCACTTTGCACCGAAAAACGTGTCAGGGTCCACGTTCTCCAAATCTAACAAATTTTATATGAAAACATGCCAGAACGACGCCACAAATCTAATGGTGGTGTCAGAAATGAAATCTGGAGTCCCGTGTTCAAAAATAAAATTTTACAAGTTGGAAATTACGAATTCGGACGGCCAAATTTGGCGTCGAATTCAACCAATCAAACAAGCTCACAATGAAACGAAACTGGAGGGGTAGCAAGAGGGTTATACCAGCTTCGCACCAGAACTGGTAGCACGCCAAACGGAGCTGCGGTGGAGTAGATACAAGCTGACGAAGTTGACCCCGCGAAACTGTCTAAAATTAATACAATTTAAACGGTCAACTTGGTGGCCGGTTTTGATGTATCAAACAATAAAATTAACGGACGAAAATTGACAGGGATGAAGGTGGATATATCGAGATTACGACGGAGCGAAGAAATTGCCTATCCAACGGTCGGATCTCCGGGAAAATGCGCACAAAGTCGCTGCGATGGAGCGCCAAAATAAACTCGATCCCGCGCGCGTCACGACGGGACGTCGAGCAAAACGCACGAATCGCCTATACGTCGCGCCGGAGAGGAAGATGGTGGACCTAGGGGGATCGCCGGTGTTCGCCCACCGTGGGGGGGGCACGGCCACGATGGCGGCGGTCGGTGGCGTGGCCTGCGCGCGCGTCACAGCACCGTTTTCCGGCCGGCCAACTTTGAAAAGCTGCTGTTGCAGCTGCTGCCGTTGTTCAGCGTGCGCGACGGCGCGTGGGGTGGCGCGGCCTGACGAGGTCGGTGGTGGTGCACCGCCTCGACGAGGGTGGTGGTGGTGGTTCGGTAAAAAGGTAGAGGAATGGTGATGGTGGCTAAGGTGATAGGTGTGGTGGTGGAGACCATAGTGATGGTGATGGTTGTTATGGAGAAGGAAGAGGGGAGGAGATGGAAGAAGGAGGAGAATGGTGGGGTGGACCATGGTGGTGGCCGACGGCCAAGGGAGGAGGATGGTGGTCGGGACAGCCATGGGGTGAGGTCGGGTGGTGAGGAGAAGATGGAGTGTTGTAGTTGTTGCTGTTGAAGTGGTTTTGGTGTAAACTGTCACGCCCCAGAACCAGAATACTGGAGAGCGGGGGTAGACATAGCCAGCTACGTATAATGAAATGGGATCCACTCCACTATACGATCACGGCTGTCTAGATATATGAGGGTTTATCTACAAGCCATCAGTCTCTTATGGTCAATAACAAGCCTAGTGTCTCAATCACAAGCAAGTAAGTAATTGTTACAAGATGTAAGATCACCAAATATACAATAGTAAGGCGTCCCAAACATTACATATTCAGCTGATCATGAAGCTAGTCGTTACGAAATATGAGGACTAGCAAGAGTTTAGGTCATACATGATCAACCCTAGGTTGCCAATCATGTTACAGCCCGTAGACAGACAGTAAGTAAAAATATACACGAGCTAACACTTGCTCGGCGGCTAAACGCCTCAAAAGAATAATTTTACAATAGAGTGGGAGAGCCAAAATAAACCCACTCGTTGCCAGGATTCCTTCTATAGGTCACCATGTGCCTGGAAGGTCGGTGGATCCTCTGGTGCTGCTCCGGAATCTGGCCATACAAAACCAGCTGGGTCAGACCCCAGAAAGAGCAAGTGCCACAAAGGAGGCTTCACTTAGGAACTAAAATCAGCAATTAGCACAAGAGTATAATTACATAATAAGAGACCGTAATTTAAGAAAAAGCATGACAGGTGAATATAAAAGACAATCTTGTACAAAATCAATAAAAGACAGGACATATTGGAAAAAAATATGACAGGATGATATACGATGAGATAACCATGGGACTATTCAGATAACCAGGTTACAACCCGTAAACCAAACAAGGACCGGGGTTGTAACCCTTCGTCTGAACAGAACTTGGTTTCTCCTACCATTTATCAGCAAGATAAAATGAGAAATCAGGACATGTAACAATCATGTACAGAATCAAGACAAGAATAGACTGGCAAACCCCATACAACATTTCACGGCCAAGCAATAAGTACGGCTTGATACTTTAACTAACTAGGGTTATCACAGGCCTAGTTACTAGCAAGATGCAGCGAGATTCTTCCAAGTCCAGTTACCCGCCTGCTGCTACCTGAGTGACCCCAGCAAAGAAAAGGAAAAAGATAGCATGATATAGCAGACACACTGTAGTAAGATACATGTGTCCTAAGGTACCACACTCGTCGGCGGGCTGGAAGTGCGCTCATCTCGACGGATAGCAACAAATCCCATGTATATATATATATATAAGGCCGGGATCAAAGGGGCAACAGGTAAATGGAAAAGTCTCTCCATGAACTACTTGATCAATCTAGTCATTAATCCTAGCCATATTCAGTATGAATCCCTGACCGTGGGAAACCAGGGATTCATGTCCTAGACATGATGCAAGACGAGACGGGTTCATTTGTACAAACACAATCACCCACGGTGTCCAGGCCATTTATTCTTGTCAAGTCACGTTAGCCGTCGCAACAGCATTACGAGAAATATATCATGTCAGGTTTATCATGTCAAGAGTGCGCCACGGCGGGCCACTATCAAGAATTATCATGTCAAGTTATCATGTCAAGTTCATTGTCAAGTCAAGTTATCATGTCAAGTTATCAGGTCAAGTCTATTGTCAAGAGTGCACCACGGCGGGTCACTATCAAGTCATGTCATTTATCAAGGAGAGAAGAAACTTGAGCAATTAAAATAATAATATAATATAATATAATATATTCTTGAAGCCAAGGAGAAACTCTACAACTTTCATGTTGGGAGGGGAAAAAATTCTGACCACAATTTAGCCAAATAAAATATTTAAACAATCAAAGTGGAACCCATGCGGTCCAAAAGTGGAAGAACAAACATGCGGTCAAAGAGAGTGGGAGGCCACCCATGCGGCCAGCCAGAGCTTATGCGGCCAGAAAACAACTGAATGGGACCATGCGGCCAGGGGTAAATGCCTACAAAAAATATTCATGCACCCAGAAAAGACCGAGAGTGGAAAGGCAATAAATGCGAGCTTCCACTCAAACAAAGAAAAGGGGCACGTGGCCACTCAAGTATAGTGGCCATGTGGGACCCAACAATAATCAATACATTAAACCCACGTGGCCAGCACACAATGGCAATTTGCCATGCGGCCCAGGAATAACCAAGGCCATGCGGCTCACCCTCACATTACTTGCATGAAGGTACAACAAACGAAAATAATAAATAATGGCCATGTGGTCTGCTTGCATGAAAATGCAAACAAGCAACTAATATTAAATGATTTCCTTATGCGGCTAGTACTGGAGAATGCTTTGCAAATGCATTAAGAAAACAAATGTATCAAGGAAATGCCTTATGCGGCTAGCTTTCAAGGAAATACATTAACCAAGCCTTAAAAAAATGCATTTGCAATGCATTAAATGCATTCCGGAATAATTCAGTAGATTTAATACTTAATAATGCATTTAATGCTCTTCCTGGAACAAGCTTTGGATTAATGCCTTGATATTGCATTTAATGCCTCATTCTTGACAAGACATTCACTTAAGACTTAATAAGCATTTAATGCTCATTCAGAAAAGGTATTGAATCAATGCTTTTATGAGCAAAGTAATTGCTTTGAATGCTATGCGGCCGGACTAGCATTTATTAATGCTTAAGAATGTTATGCGGCTGGACAAGCCTTTATCAATGCTTTGCATGCGGCTTGTGTTCAACAATGCATTAAATGCATTCTCATGCGGCTGACTTTCAAGAATGGGTTAACAATGCATTTGTATATGCGGCTAATGCTAAGTGTATGTCTTTGGAAAAATTGCATTAAATTATTCATTAAAATATTGCATGCATTGGTATAACACATTAATATGCATGCGGCTGGAGACCCAGGGCCATGCATTATTTAATGCCTCTATTATTTCAAGCTCATGCGGCTACAACCAAGTGCCACATGCGGCTGACTATTAGTATTGCATTAAATAATGCATGCAAGCTAAATGCTTGCTATTGCATTAGTAGGCCATACGGCTGAGTGCTAAGATGTTCATGCGGCTCATGCAAAATTTTCATAGGTCAAATTGGACCTAACGAACTTCTCTGAAATCATGGGATCATCAACTTAGCAAAATATGCAAGTTTGATGGATCAAAAATCCTGAAAACCGAAAATACCACAAAGCTAGATCTACAAAAATTTAACCATGGAAATGAAAAATGACAAGTACTAAAGTGGGTTAGAAACTCATGAAGAAGACAATGGAACAATAAAAATGGACTTCCTCCGTGAAGCAAGATGCACTTGCCTAAGCTCTCCACTCACTCTCTGGTAGGTGAAGAGTAAAGATGGAGAAGAAGAAATGAGTAATGAGTAATAATGGAAGAGAGAGAGTGGGATAGATATTTATGGTGGGAGTGGTGGTAGGTGGGAGTGGTTGTCCACATAAAACCAAACCAAGTCAAACCCACTAAACCGAACCAAACCAAGCCAATGCAATGCCATGATGAACCATAAGCCAATTAAACCAATTAAACAAAATTAACCAATTTAACTAATCATGATTAAACAAAAAAAAATACGGGTCCAAAACACGTATACGTACAGTAAATACGTATCACGAATTTGGGACACTACATCCTACCCACCTTAAAAGAATTCCGTCCTCGAAATTTAATCAAGTGGCTAGAGATGCAGGGATAAGCTACACTATCACAAACAATCTATAACTACCAACCAATCATACAGTCATTCATGCAAGCAAGGATTCGAAGCGTAAGGCATAAGGAAGATATTACGCCTTACGAGCCAAACTAGCCGGAATAACGCGATCGGATATCATCCTCACGCTCTCACGTTTGACTCTCCCAAAGAGGGATAAACTCAAGCAACACAGATTAAACAGATAGCCTGGCTCTTGAGGGTCTATCTCTTCGGTCAAACATGGACACGGGCCTCTCCTCATACGAAAAGGTTGGTACCAATAACCATTTTCGAATGATCTAGGATATGGCTCGGGTCTGGGACATACCGTCGCATTTAGGATACAGGAAATACATCATGTACCCCGCATAATGACGGCAGGAAAGCAAGACAATATGATGCAGATACCTCTCTGCCGATTCTGGACCTGAGCCTGGGCTAGAGCAAACTGATGGGGTCCCTGCTGCTGGAATCTCCTCTGCCTATACTGAACTTGCGCCTGGGCATACTGCTGAGGCCTTTGCTGCCAAAAAGCTTGAGCCTGCGTCGGCAACGGCCTCGGGGATGGAAACTGCTGCTGGACTGGTACTGGGACTGGTCCCCTCACTGATGAACTGGTCCTGGCTGGTGATGAGTCAGTCCTGAACGGGCAGGACCTTACCTTGTGGTCCGACGCTCCACATAGCAAACACAATCCTCGAGCCTTGTGACATTCTGAAACAACATGTCCAGGCTTCCCACAATGAGAGCAGCCCATTGCGGAAGACTGCTTCTGCTTCTGTTGCGGAGGGGACGTGACCGACATCACTGAGGCCGCCTGCTTCGGAGTTCCAATTGTCAAAGCCCTGACTGTCGGGGCTGGTGCTGAAGACTGGGTCATCTGGCCGTGAGATCGCTTCCGACCTCCGGTCCTATCACTGTTCGCTGTACTGTTCTCATGATGTCCACTTCTGCTCAGAGCATCTGCCACCGCCTGACGCAAAGTGTTTCCTCGAGGATCCGGCGATGTAAGCAACTCCCTGATAAGTCCAACCAAGGCTTCATCATCTGCCTTGCGGGCTGGGCTAGCTGAACCGGGGGTTCTGGATCTCCGTGAGGCATGACCCGAGAGGGTGCTTCTGAGTGCTGGGCCTGATCCCCAGGTTGCTGCTGGTCCACGGGAGGTGCTCCGCCTTGCTGATCGGCAGCTCCAGGAACAATGCCGCTGAAGAAGACGACATAGGGAACAATAAGAAAGGACTAGGATAGATCAAGGAATACAAGCATGTGATCAGGACAAGAATTTCAGGGATTCAAAGAATACGAACAGAGATCAAGGGCGAGTACTGATTGAGACATCTATTCGGTAAACCCTCACATATCTTGATTTACAAGACCTGCATGGGCCACCACTTAAACCATGTCACGCCCCAGAACCAGAATACTGGAGAGCGGGGGCAGACATAGCCAGCTACGTATAATGAAATGGGATCCACTCCACTATACGGTCACGGCTGTCTAGATATATGAGGGTTTATCTACAAGCCATCAGTCTCTTATGGTCAATAACAAGCCTAGTGTCTCAATCACAAGCAAGTAAGTAATTGTTACAAGATGTAAGATCACCAAATATACAATAGTAAGGCATCCCAAACATTACATATTTAGCTGATCATGAAGCTAGTCGTTACGAAATGTGAGGACTAGCAAGAGTTTAGGTCATACATGATCAACCCTAGGTTGCCAATCATGTTACAGCCCGTAGGCAGACAGTAAGTAAAAATATACACGAGCTAACACTTGCTCGGCGGCTAAACGCCTCAAAAGAATAATTTTACAATAGAGTGGGAGAGCCAAAATAAACCCACTCGTTGCCAGGATTCCCTCTATAGGTCACCATGTGGCTGGAAGGTCGGTGGATCCTCTGGTGCTGCTCCGGAATCTGACCATACAAAACCAGCTGGGTCAGACCCCAGAAAGAGCAAGTGCCACAAAGGAGGCTTCACTTAGGAACTAAAACCAGCAATTAGCACAAGAGTATAATTACATAATAAGAGATCGTAATTTAAGAAAAAGCATGACAGGTGAATATAAAAGACAATCTTGTACAGAATCAATAAAAGACAGAACATATTGGAAAAAAATATGACAGGATGATATACGATGAGATAACCATGGGACTATTCAGATAACCAGGTTACAACCCGTAAACCAAACAAGGACCGGGGTTGTAACCCTTCGTCTGAACAGAACTTGGTTTCTCCTAACATTTATCAGCAAGATAAAATGAGAAATCAGGACATGTAACAATCATGTACAGAATCAAGACAAGAATAGACTGGCAAACCCCATCCAACATTTCACGGCCAAGCAATAAGTACGGCTTGATACTTTAACTAACTAGGGTTATCACAGGCCTAGTTACTAGCAAGATGCAGCGAGATTCTTCCAAGTCCAGTTACCCGCCTGCTGCTACCTGAGTGACCCCAACAAAGAAAAGGAAAAAGATAGCATGATATAGCAGACACACTGTAGTAAGATACATGTGTCCTAAGGTACCACACTCGTCGGCGGGCTGGAAGTGCGCTCATCTCGACGGATAGCAACAAATCCCATGTATATATATATATAAGGCCGGGATCAAAGGGACAACAGGTAAATGGAAAAGTCTCTCCATGAACTACTTGATCAATCTAGTCATTAATCCTAGCCATATTCAGTATGAATCCCTGACCGTGGGAAACCAGGGATTCATGTCCTAGACATGATGCAAGACGAGACGGGTTCATTTGTACAAATACAATCACCCACGGTGTCCAGGCCATTTATTCTTGTCAAGTCACGTTAGCCGTCGCAACAGCATTACGAGAAATATATCATGTCAGGTTTATCATGTCAAGAGTGCGCCACGGCGGGCCACTATCAAGAATTATCATGTCAAGTTATCATGTCAAGTTCATTGTCAAGTCAAGTTATCATGTCAAGTTATCAGGTCAAGTCTATTGTCAAGAGTGCACCACGGCGGATCACTATCAAGTCATGTCATTTATCAAAGAGGGAAGAAACTTGAGCAATTAAAATAATAATATAATATAATATATATATTCTTGAAGCCAAGGAGAAACTCTACAACTTTTACGTTGGGAGTGGAAGAAATTCTGACCATAATTTAGCCAAATAAAACATTTAAACAATCAAAGTGGGACCCATGCGGTCCAAAAGTGGGAGAACAAATATGCGGTCAAAGAGAGTGGGAGGCCACCCATGCGGCCAGCCAGAGCTTATGCGGCCAGAAAACAACTGAATGGGACCATGCGGCCAGGGGTAAATGCCTACAAGAAATATTTATGCACCCAGAAAAGACCGAGAGTGGGAAGGCAATAAATGCGAGCTTCCACTCAAACAAAGAAAAGGGGCACGTGGCCACTCAAGTATAGTGGCCATGTGGGACCCAACAATAATCAAAACCCACGTGGCCAGCACACAATGACAATTTGCCATGCGGCCCAGGAATAACCAAGGCCATGCGGCTCACCCTCACATTACTTGCATGAAGGTACAACAAACGAAAATAATAAATAATGGCCATGTGGTCTGCTTGCATGAAAATGCAAACAAGCAACTAATATTAAATGATTTCCTTATGCGGCTAGTACTGGAGAATGCTTTGCAAATGCATTAAGAAAACAAATGTATCAAGGAAAAGCCTTATGCGGCTAGCTTTCAAGGAAATACATTAACCAAGCCTTAAAAAAATGCATTTGCAATGCATTAAATGCATTCCGGAATAATTCAGTAGATTTAATACTTAATAATGCATTTAATGCTCTTCCTGGAACAAGCTTTGGATTAATGCCTTGATATTGCATTTAATGCCTCATTCTTGACAAGACATTCACTTAAGACTTAATAAGCATTTAATGCTCATCCAGAAAAGGTATTGAATCAATGCTTTTATGAGCAAAGCAATTGCTTTGAATGCTATGCGGCCGGACTAGCATTTATTAATGCTTAAGAATGTTATGCGGCTGGACAAGCCTTTATCAATGCTTTGCATGCGGCTTGTGTTCAATAATGTATTAAATGCATTCTCATGCGGCTGACTTTCAAGAATGGGTTAACAATGCATTTGTATATGCGGCTAATGCTAAGTGTATGTGTTTGGAAAAATTGTATTAAATTATTTATTAAAATATTGCATGCATTGGTATAACACATTAATATGCATGCGGCTGGAGACCCAGGGCCATGCATTATTTAATGCATCTATTATTTCAAGCTCATACGGCTACAACCAAGTGCCACATGCGGCTGACTATTAGTATTGTATTAAATAATGCATACAAGCTAAATGCTTGCTACTGCATTAGTAGGCCATGCGACTGAGTGCTAAGATGTTCATGCGGCTCATGCAAAATTTTCATAGGTCAAATTGGACCTAACGAACTTCTCTGAAATCATGGGATCGTCAACTTAGCAAAATATGCAAGTTTGATGGATCAAAAATCCTGGAAACCGAAAATACCACAAAGCTAGATCTACAAAAATTTAACCATGGAAATGAAAAATGATAAGTACTAAAGTGGGTTAGAAACTCATGTGGAAGACAATGGAACAATAAAAATGAACTTTCTCCATGAAGCAAGATGCACTTGCCTAAGCTCTCCACTCACTCTCTGGTAGGTGAAGAGTAAAGATGGAGAAGAAGAAATGAGTAATGAGTAATAATGGAAGAGAGAGAGTGGGATAGATATTTATGGTGGAAGTGGTGGTAGGTGGGAGTGGTTGTCCACATAAAACCAAACCAAGTCAAACCCACTAAACCGAACCAAACCAAGCCAATACAATGCCATGATGAACCATAAGCCAATTAAACCAATTAAACAAAATTAACCAATTTAACTAATCATGATTAAGCACAAAAAAAATACGGGTCCAAAACACGTATACATACAGTAAATACGTATCACGAATTTGGGACACTACATCCTACCCACCTTAAAAGAATTCCGTCCTCAAAATTTAATCAAGTGGCTAGAGATGCAGGGACAAGCTACACTATCACAAACAATCTATAACTACCAACCAATCATACAGTCATTCATGCAAGCAAGGATTCGAAGCGTAAGGCATAAGGAAGATATTACGCCTTACGAGCCAAACTAGTCGGGATAACGCGATCGGATATCATCCTCACGCTCTCACGTTTGACTCTCCCAAAGAGGGATAAACTCAAGCAACACAGATTAAACAGATAGCCTGGCTCTTGAGGGTCTATCTCTTCGGTCAAACATGGACACGGGCCTCTCCTCATACGAAAAGGTTGGTACCAATAACCATTTTCGAATGATCTAGGATATGGCTCGGCTCTGGGACATACCGTCGCATTTAGGATACATGAAATACATCATGTACCCCGCATAATGACGGCAGGAAAGCAAGACAATATGATACAGATATCTCTCTGCCGATTCTGGACCTGAGCCTGGGCTAGAGCAAACTGATGAGGTCCCTGCTGCTGGACTGCTGCTGGACTGGTACTGGGACTGGTCCCCTCACTGATGAACTGGTCCTAGCTGGTGATGAGTCAGTCCTGAACGGGCAGGACCTTACCTTGTGGTCCGACGCTCCACATAGCAAACACAATCCTCGAGCCTTGCGACATTCTGAAACAACATGTCCAGGCTTCCCACAATGAGAGCAGCCCATTGCGGAAGACTGCTTCTGCTTCTGTTGCGGAGGGGACGTGACCGACATCACTGAGGCCGCCTGCTTCAGAGTTCCAATTGTCAAAGCCCTGACTGCCGGGGCTGGTGCTGAAGACTGGGTCATCTGGCCGTGAGATCGCTTTCGACCTCCGGTCCTATCACTGTTCGCTGCACTGTTCTCATGATGTCCACTTCTGCCCAGAGCATCTGCCACCGCCTGACGCAAAGTGTTTCCTCGAGGATCCGATGATGTAAGCAACTCCCTGATAAGTCCAACCAAGGCTTCATCATCCTGCCTTGCGGGCTGGGCTAGCTGAACCGGGGGTTCTGGATCTCCGTGAGGCATGACCCGAGAGGGTGCTTCTGAGTGCTGGGCCTGATCCCCAGGTTGTTGCTGGTCCACGAGAGGTGCTCCGCCTTGCTGATCGGCAGGTCCATGAACAATGCCGCTGAAGAAGACGACATAGGGAACAATAAGAAAGGACCAGGATAGATCAAGGATTACAAGCATGTGATCAGGACAAGAATTTCAGGGATTCAAAGAATACGAACAGAGATCAAGGGCGAGTACTGATTGAGACATCTATTCGGTAAACCCTCACATATCTTGATTTACAAGACCTGCATGGGCCACCACTTAAACCATGTCACGCCCCAGAACCAGAATACTGGAGAGCGGGGGCAGACATAGCCAGCTACGTATAATGAAATGGGAACCACTCTACTATACGGTCACGGCTGTCTAGATATATGAGGGTTTATCTACAAGCCATCAGTCTCTTATGGTCAATAACAAGCCTAGTGTCTCAATCACAAGCAAGTAAGTAATTGTTACAAGATGTAAGATCACCAAATATACAATAGTAAGGCGTCCCAAACATTACATATTTAGCTGATCATGAAGCTAGTCGTTACGAAATGTGAGGACTAGCAAGAGTTTAGGTCATACATGATCAACCCTAGGTTGCCAATCATGTTACAGCCCGTAGGCAGACAGTAAGTAAAAATATACACGAGCTAACACTTGCTCGGCGGCTAAACGCCTCAAAAGAATAATTTTACAATAGAGTGAAAGAGCCAAAATAAACCCACTCGTTGCCAGGATTCCCTCTATAGGTCACCATGTGGCTGAAAGGTCGGTGGATCCTCTGGTACTGCTCCGGAATCTGGCCATACAAAACCAGCTGGGTCAGACCCCAGAAAGAGCAAGTGCCACAAAGGAGGCTTCACTTAGGAACTAAAACCAGCAATTAGCACAAGAGTATAATTACATAATAAGAGATCGTAATTTAAGAAAAAGTATGACAGGTGAATATAAAAGACAATCTTGTACAGAATCAATAAAAGACAGGACATATTGGAAAAAAATATGACAGGATGATATACGATGAGATAACCATGGGACTATTCAGATAACCAGGTTACAACCCGTAAACCAAACAAGGACCGGGGTTGTAACCCTTCGTCTGAACAGAACTTGATTTTTTCTACCATTTATCAGCAAGATAAAATGAGAAATCAGGACATGTAACAATCATGTACAGAATCAAGACAAGAATAGACTGGCAAACCCCATCCAATATTTCACGGCCAAGCAATAAGTATGGCTTGATACTTTAACTAACTAGGGTTATCTGTCACGCCCCAGAACCAGAATACTGAAGAACGGGGACGTGCACAGCCAGCTACGTATAACGGAACGGCAACCATCCCGCTATACGGTCACGGCTGTCTAGCTATGTGAGGGTACGCTACAAACCATCAGTCTCTTAGGGTCAAATCACACTATTGTCTCAATCTCAACAAGTAATGATAGTAACAAGATATCAGACCACCAAATATACAATTGTAAGGCGTCCCAAACATTACATATCCAGATGATCATGAAGCTAGTCGTACAAAATGTAAGGACTAGCAAGAGTTAAGTCATACATGATCAACCTCGAGTTGCCAATCATGATTACAGCCCGTAGGCAGACAGAAAGTAAAGTGCATCGAGCTAACAAGTGCTCGTCGGCTAAGCGCCTCAAAAGAATATCAGTTAACAATACAGTGGGAGAAACAAAAAGAGAAGACCCACTCGTAGCCCGGGTTCCGTCTAGTGTTCACCATCGGGCTGGAAAGCAGGTAGATCCTTTGCTGCTGCTCCGGTATCTGGCCATACAAAACCAGCTGGGTCAGATCCCAGAAAGAGCAAGTGCCACAAAGGAGGCCACGAAATAAGAACAAAAACCAGCAATCAGCACATTAATATAATTACATAATAAGAGACAGTAATTTAAGAAAAAGGCATGATAGTTAGATATAAAAGACAAATCTTGTACATAATCGATAAAAGACAGAACATATGGAAGGGCATGACAGGATGATATACGATGAGATGACCATGGGACTATTCAGATAGCCAAGTTACAACCCGTAAACCAAACAAGGACCGGGGTTGTAACCCTTCGTCTGAACGGAACTTGGTTTCTCCCACCATTTATCGGCAAGATAAAATACGCGAATTCAAGGCTTGCAATTAAACATGATTAAGGTAAAGCACGAGTAATCATGTCATGTCATGACCTTGCACAGGATCAGGACAGGACAAGAGGGACTAGACTCCATCCAATCAATCACGGCCAAGCAAGTACTACGGCTTACTACTTTAACTAACTAGGGTTATCACAGACCTGATTACTAATCAAGATGCAATGAGAATTCCAAGTCCGGTTACCTGTTTGTTACTACCTGAATGCTCCCAGCAAGAAAAGGAAAAGATAACATGATATAGCAGACACACTGTAGTAAGATACATGTGTCCTAAGGTATCACGCTCGACGGCGGGCTGGAAGTGCGCTCATCTCGACGGATAGCAACAAATCCCAGGTATATATATATAAGGCCGGGACCAAAGGGGCAACAGGTAACTGGGAAATTCTCCATGAACTAATTGATCAATCTAGTCATTAACCTAGCCAGATTCAGTATGAATCCCTGACCGTGGGAACCAGGGAGTCACGTCCTAGACATGATGCAAAACAAGGCGAGTGGATTGCACAAGCAAGCAGGAACACCCACGGTGTCAAGACAAGTCAAGCTAAGTTATCAAGTCATGTCAAGTCAGGAGTGCGCCGCCACGGGCCACTATCAAGTTATCAAGATAATTCATGTCAGGGTACTTGTCAGGAGTGCGCCACGACGGGCCACTTATCAAGTCTGGTTGGTCATGTCAGGAGTGCACCATTACGGGTCACTGTCATGTTATACTAGTTCCTTGTCATACCATGCTGTGTACAATAGTTATTCTAAACATATTAAGCAAAATCAAGTTCATGCCAAAAGGCGTAAGGATATAAAATGGGCGTAAAATACCTAATAAAATACTAATATAAAAATAGGACTATAGAAGAGCCAAGATCAAGAAATAACAAATTCATCATAGACAAGTGAGCTGCGCAGGGTACCAACTGCGCAGGGTGCCAAGTGCGCAGGGGCAGATTGCACACAGATGGATTGCGCAGAAGGTAGACTGCGCAGGAGTGAACTGCGCAGGAGTTGGTTGCGCAGAGATGGATTGCGCAATGGTCGAATTGCGCAGGGGTTGCTTTGCGCATGGCTGGCTTGCGCATGGCTAGCTTGCGCCAGCGCAATCCAGCGCAGCGCAAAGCACTGGCCAAGGATCTTGCGCAAATGGCCATGCGCTAAAGAGCACAGGTCAGGGTGCGCAAATGGCCTTGCACTAAAGAGCGCAGGCCAGGGAATAGTGCGCAATCGGCCAGGTGCTAAAAAGTATTGGCCGAGAGCTCCACCATGGCTGAACTCTCAAGAACACCAAGAACACCAAGTTCAAATCTTCACAACTTAGCCAAATCAAAACCAAATTTAGATTTTCAAAGTTCTAACTTGAGTAAAATTGAATTCTCTTCCACATGGAAGCATCAAAACAAGCAAAAATCAAAGTTTAATAGATCAAAACCAAGGATTTTCGAAAATGGTTAAAACCTAGATCTAGAAGAATGAAAGCTCCAAATCACAAAATTCCAAGTTCTAATGTTGATCTACATGTCCTAATCTATCAAATGGACAAATAAAATTGGGTGCTTATTTGTTGGCAAGGTGCACTTGCCTAATGGGTTGGAGAGTTGTGTGGAGGAAGAAGAAGAAGAATTAATGGAGGAAAATAATGAGGAGAGAGAGTGTTAGGTGGGGATTTTAATGGGGGAGGATAAGTTGTGTTGAGGGTGGAGGTTAGCTAAGATGGTCCAATGCATAATAAATCAAACCAATTCCTTCTCCTATCCAAATAAAACCAAGCTCCATTAATCAGAATTAATCCAGGAATGATAAAGGACAATTAAACTACAATGCTAAGTATGAAATATATCACAACTTAACTGGCCAAGAAAAATAAAAAATACTGGTCAGAAATACGATCACGTATAAAATACGTATCACGAATTTCGGGGCACTACATCCTACCCACCTTAAAATAATTCCGTCCTCGGAATTTAATCAAGAGGCTAGAGATGTCGGGACAGCTATACTATCGCAAGCAATCTATGCTACCAATCAACCATACAATCATACATGCAAGCAAGGAATCGAAGTGCAAGGCATAAGGAAGACATTACACCTCACGAGCCAAACCGATTGGGATAACGTGATCGGATATCATCCTCTCACTCCCACGTTTGACTCTCCAAGGAGCGATGAACTCAAGCAACATGGACTTAACTGATAGTCTTGCGCTTGAGGTCTCTCTCTTTGGTCAAACAGGGACACGGGCCTCTCCTCATACGAAAAAGGTTGGTACCAATAACCGTTTTCGAATGATCTAGGACATGGCTCGGGTCCGGGATATACCGTTGTAGTTAGGACACATGGAACATGACATGTGCCCTCATAACGACGGTAGAAAAGCAAGATGAGAGGACACATATACCTCTCGGCCGATTCTGGATCTGGGCCTGGGCCAGAGCGAACTGCTGAGGCCTCTGCTGCTGGAAGGCCTGGGCCTGAGTCGGCAATGGACCCGGGAACGGGAGCTACTGTGGTTGGTGAACTGGAGCTGGTTCTGGTGCTGGTGCTGGTCCCATAACCGAGGGACTAGTTACTGTCGACGATGATCTGTTTCTGAACGGGCAAGATCCTATCATGTGGTCCGATGCTCCACAAGCCAAGCACAACCCCTCTGCTCTACGACATTCAGAAACAATGTGCCCTGGCTTCCCGCAATGAGAGCAGCCCATTGCGGAAGACTGCTTCTGCTTCCGTTGCTGGGGATAGATCGGGGCAGGATGCTGTAAGGAGGTGACCGAATCTGTCCTTGTAGCTCCAATGGTCAAGGCCCTAGCGGCTGGGGCCGGTGCTGACGATTGGTTCATCTGGTCATGAGACCGCTTCCGATCTCCGGTCCGGTCCGTTATCCTTCGGGAAGTGTACTCATGCCTCCTCGCTGCTCGCAAGACGGCATCAAAAGTCGTGTGCTCGAACTGCTCGACTGCCAATATGATTTCCAAATGGAGCCCCTGCTGGAATCGCTGTGCTCTGTCTAGCTCGGTTGCCACCAAGGTGGGAGCAAACCGACTCAACCTTGAAAACTCGGCCGCATATCCGTCGACCGTCCTGCTCATCTACCTGAGATTACTAAACCTGGTCTGCAGGTCATATCTAGCCACTGCGTCGAAGTACTTGGTCTGGAACATATCACTGAATACCGCCCACATGACAGGCGTACCCAAACTCGCTGCTTGCATAGCCCACCAGCTGCGGGCTAGATCCAGTAACTGCAGGCGCACCACCGCCACTTTCTCTGCTTCAGGGGTCCTGGCTGCCTCTAAGATCACTTCAATGTCCTGTAGCCAGGCATCTGCAGCAATAGCATCCTCGCTGCCGTCGAAGAAGGGAGGGTTCAGGCGCTTGAAATTGTTGACCGCACTGTTCCCTCGAGGACCACTTCTGTTCAGAGCTTCTTGTACAGCTTGCTGCAAGGCATCACCTCGACGATCCTGGGACGCAATCAACTCACGGATGAGCCCTATCAAGGCCCCATCCTCTGATCCTGCTGGCTGAACTGGCTGGACTGGGGGCACTGGTTCTCCAGGAGGTGTGGCTCGGGAGGCGGCTGCTGAGGACTGATCTTGATCTTCTTGCTGTTGCTGGTCTGCCGGTCGAACTCCTTCTGGCTAATCAACAGGAATGATGCCACTGAAGCAATGACATCGGGAATATTAAGGAAGGACCAGGATAGAACAATGATGCAAGCATGTTATCAAGTCAGGAATCCAAGGAGATAAGAATTACGAGTGGAGATCAAAGGCGAGTACAGATTGAGACATCTATCCGGTAAACCCTCACATTTCTTGATTGACAAGACCTGCATGGGCCACCACTTAAACCATGTCACGCCCCAGAACCAGAATACTGAAGAACGGGGACGTGCACAGCCAGCTACGTATAACGGAACGGCAACCATCCCGCTATACGGTCACGGCTGTCTAGCTATGTGAGGGTACGCTACAAACCATCAGTCTCTTAGGGTCAAATCACACTATTGTCTCAATCTCAACAAGTAATGATAGTAACAAGATATCAGACCACCAAATATACAATTGTAAGGCGTCCCAAACATTACATATCCAGATGATCATGAAGCTAGTCGTACAAAATGTAAGGACTAGCAAGAGTTAAGTCATACATGATCAACCTCGAGTTGCCAATCATGATTACAGCCCGTAGACAGACAGAAAGTAAAGTGCATCGAGCTAACAAGTGCTCGTCGGCTAAGCGCCTCAAAAGAATATCAGTTAACAATACAGTGGGAGAAACAAAAAGAGAAGACCCACTCGTAGCCCGGGTTCCGTCTAGTGTTCACCATCGGGCTGGAAAGCAGGTAGATCCTTTGCTGCTGCTCCGGTATCTGGCCATACAAAACCAGCTGGGTCAGATCCCAGAAAGAGCAAGTGCCACAAAGGAGGCCACGAAATAAGAACAAAAACCAGCAATCAGCACATTAATATAATTACATAATAAGAGACAGTAATTTAAGAAAAAGGCATGATAGTTAGATATAAAAGACAAATCTTGTACATAATCGATAAAAGACAGAACATATGGAAGGGCATGACAGGATGATATACGATGAGATGACCATGGGACTATTCAGATAGCCAGGTTACAACCCGTAAACCAAACAAGGACCGGGGTTGTAACCCTTCGTCTGAACGGAACTTGGTTTCTCCCACCATTTATCGGCAAGATAAAATACGCGAATTCAAGGCTTGCAATTAAACATGATTAAGGTAAAGCACGAGTAATCATGTCATGTCATGACCTTGCACAGGATCAGGACAGGACAAGAGGGACTATACTCCATCCAATCAATCACGGCCAAGCAAGTACTACGGCTTACTACTTTAACTAACTAGGGTTATCACAGACCTGATTACTAATCAAGATGCAATGAGAATTCCAAGTCCGGTTACCTGTTTGTTACTACCTGAATGCTCCCAGCAAGAAAAGGAAAAGATAACATGATATAGCAGACACACTGTAGTAAGATACATGTGTCCTAAGGTACCACGCTCGACAGCGGGCTGGAAGTGCGCTCATCTCGACGGATAGCAACAAATCCCAGGTATATATATATAAGGCCGGGATCAAAGGGGCAACAGGTAACTGGGAAATTCTCCATGAACTAATTGATCAATCTAGTCATTAACCTAGCCAGATTCAGTATGAATCCCTGACCGTGGGAACCAGGGAGTCACGTCCTAGACATGATGCAAGACAAGGCGAGTGGATTGCACAAGCAAGCAGGAACACCCACGGTGTCAAGACAAGTCAAGCTAAGTTATCAAGTCATGTCAATTCAGGAGTGCGCCGCCACGGGCCACTATCAAGTTATCAAGATAATTCATGTCAGGGTACTTGTCAGGAGTGCGCCACGACGGGCCACTTATCAAGTCTGGTTGGTCATGTCAGGAGTGCACCATTACGGGTCACTGTCATGTTATACTAGTTCCTTGTCATACCATGCTGTGTACAATAGTTATTCTAAACATATTAAGCAAAATCAAGTTCATGCCAAAAGGCGTAAGGATATAAAATGGGCGTAAAATACCTAATAAAATACTAATATAAAAATAGGACTATAGAAGAGCCAAGATCAAGAAATAACAAATTCATCATAGACAAGTGAGCTGCGCAGGGTACCAACTGCGCAGGGTGCCAAGTGCGCAGGGGCAGATTGCGCACAGATGGATTGCGCAGAAGGTAGACTGCGCAGGAGTGAACTGCGCAGGAGTTGGTTGCGCAGAGATGGATTGCGCAATGGTCGAATTGCGCAGGGGTTGCTTTGCGCATGGCTAGCTTGCGCATGGCTAGCTTGCGCCAGCGCAATCCAGCGCAGCGCAAAGCACTGGCCAAGGATCTTGCGCAAATGGCCATGCGCTAAAGAGCACAGGTCAGGGTGCGCAAATGGCCTTGCACTAAAGAGCGCAGGCCAGGGAATAGTGCGCAATCGGCCAGGTGCTAAAAAGCATTGGCCGAGAGCTCCACCATGGCTGAACTCTCAAGAACACCAAGAACACCAAGTTCAAATCTTCACAACTTAGCCAAATCAAAACCAAATTTAGATTTTCAAAGTTCTAACTTGAGTAAAATTGAATTCTCTTCCACATGGAAGCATCAAAACAAGCAAAAATCAAAGTTTAATAGATCAAAACCAAGGATTTTCGAAAATGGTTAAAACCTAGATCTAGAAGAATGAAAGCTCCAAATCACAAAATTCCAAGTTCTAATGTTGATCTACATGTCCTAATCTATCAAATGGACAAATAAAATTGGGTGCTTATTTGTTGGCAAGGTGCACTTGCCTAATGGGTTGGAGAGTTGTGTGGAGGAAGAAGAAGAAGAATTAATGGAGGAAAATAATGAGGAGAGAGAGTGTTAGGTGGGGATTTTAATGGGGGAGGATAAGTTGTGTTGAGGGTGGAGGTTAGCTAAGATGGTCCAATGCATAATAAACCAAACCAATTCCTTCTCCTATCCAAATAAAACCAAGCTCCATTAATCAGAATTAATCCAGGAATGATAAAGGACAATTAAACTACAATGCTAAGTATGAAATATATCACAACTTAACTGGCCAAGAAAAATGAAAAATACTGGTCAGAAATACGATCACGTATAAAATACGTATCACGAATTTCGGGGCACTACATTATCACAGGCCTAGTTACTAGCAAGATGCATCGAGATTCTTCCAAGTCCAGTTACCCGCCTGCTGCTACCTGAGTGACCCCAGCAAAGAAAAGGAAAAAGATAGCATGATATAGCAGACACACTGTAGTAAGATACATGTGTCCTAAGGTACCACACTCATCGGCGGACTGGAAGTGCGCTCATCTCGACGGATAGCAACAAATCCCATGTATATATATATATATAAGGCCGGGATCAAAGGGGCAACAGGTAACTGAAAAAGTCTCTCCATGAACTACTTGATCAATCTAGTCATTAATCCTAGCCATATTCAGTATGAATCCCTGACCGTGGGAAACCAGGGATTCATGTCCTAGATATGATGCAAGACGAGACGGGTTCATTTATACAAACACAATCACCCACGGTGTCCAGGCCATTTATTCTTGTCAAGTCACGTTAGCCGTCGCAACAGCATTACGAGAAATATATCATGTCAGGTTTATCATGTCAAGAGTACGCCACGGCGGGCCACTATCAAGAATTATCATGTCAAGTTATCATGTCAAGTTCATTGTCAAGTCAAGTTATCATGTCAAGTTATCAGGTCAAGTCTATTGTCAAGAGTGCACCACGGCGGGTCACTATCAAGTCATGTCATTTATCAAGGAGGGAAGAAACTTGAGCAATTAAAATAATAATATAATATAATATATATATTCTTGAAGCCAAGGAGAAACTCTACAACTTTCATGTTGGGAGTGGGAAGAAATTCTAACCACAATTTAGCCAAATAAAACATTTAAACAATCAAAGTGGGACCCATGCGGTCCAAAAGTGGGAGAACAAACATGCGGTCAAAGAGAGTGTGAGGCCACCCATGCGGCCAGCCAGAGCTTATGCGGCCAGAAAACAACTGAATGAGACCATGCGGCCAGGGGTAAATGCCTACAAGAAATATTCATGCACCCAGAAAAGACCGAGAGTGGGAAGGCAATAAATGCGAGCTTTCACTCAAACAAAGAAAAGGGGCACGTGGCCACTCAAGTATAGTGGCCATGTGGGACCCAACAATAATCAAAACCCACGTGGCCAGCACACAATGGCAATTTGCCATGCGGCCCAGGAATAACCAAGGCCATGCGGCTTACCCTCACATTACTTGCATGAAGGTACAACAAACGAAAATAATAAATAATGGCCATGTGGTCTGCTTGCATGAAAATGCAAACAAGCAACTAATATTAAATGATTTCCTTATGCGGCTAGTACTGGAGAATGCTTTGCAAATGCATTAAGAAAACAAATGTATCAAGGAAAAGCCTTATGCGGCTAGCTTTCAAGGAAATACATTAACCAAGCCTTAAAAAAATGCATTTGCAATGCATTAAATGCATTCCGAAATAATTCAGTAGATTTAATACTTAATAATGCATTTAATGCTCTTCCTGGAACAAGCTTTGGATTAATGCCTTGATATTGCATTTAATGCCTCATTCTTGACAAGACATTCACTTAAGACTTAATAAAGCATTTAATGCTCATTCAGAAAAGGTATTGAATCAATGCTTTTATGAGCAAAGCAATTACTTTGAATGCTATGCGGCCGGACTAGCATTTATTAATGCTTAAGAATGTTATGCGGCTGGACAAGCCTTTATCAATGCTTTGCATGCGGCTTGTGTTCAACAATGCATTAAATGCATTCTCATGCGGCTGACTTTCAAGAATGGATTAACAATGCATTTGTATATGCGGCTAATGCTAAGTGTATGTGTTTGGAAAAATTGCATTAAATTATTCATTAAAATATTGCATGCATTGGTATAACACATTAATATGCATGCGGCTGGAGACCCAGGGCCATGCATTATTTAATGCATCTATTATTTCAAGCTCATGCGGCTACAACCAAGTACCATATGCGGCTGACTATTAGTATTGCATTAAATAATGCATGCAAGCTAAATGCTTGCTATTGCATTAGTAGGCCATACGGCTGAGTACTAAGATGTTCATGCGGCTCATGCAAAATTTCCATAGGTCAAATTGGACCTAACGAACTTCTCTGAAATCATGGGATCATCAACTTAGCAAAATATGCAAGTTTGATGGATCAAAAATCCTGGAAACCGAAAATACCACAAAGCTAGATCTACAAAAATTTAACCATGGAAATAAAAAATGAGAAGTACTAAAGTGGGTTAGAAACTCATGAGAAAAACAATAGAACAATAAAAATGGACTTCCTCCATGAAGCAAGATGCACTTGCCTAAGCTCTCCACTCACTCTCTGGTAGGTGAAGAGTAAAGATGGAGAAGAAGAAATGAGTAATGAGTAATAATAGAAGAGAGAGAGTGGGATAGATATTTATGGTGGGAGTGGTGGTAGGTGGGAGTGGTTGTCCACATAAAACCAAACCAAGTCAAACCCACTAAACCGAACCAAACCAAGCCAATGCAATGCCATGATGAACCATAAGCCAAATAAACCAATTAAACAAAATTAACCAATTTAACTAATCATGATTAAGCAAAAAAAAATACGGGTCCAAAACACGTATACGTATAGTAAATACGTATCACGAATTTGGGACACTACATAAACAAATGAGAGAGGAGAGAGAGAAAGAGAGTGAATAATAATGAGAGAGGATAATTGATGAGAGAGGAAGAGAGAGAAAAAGATTCTCTCCATAGAAATTAGGGCCGGCCAACTTTGTTGGCTGAGTGTGGGAAATTTCATGGGGAAATCAATGGTTGGGATTTAATTAAGGACATCAATGGCTAGGAATTAAATGGGGAAAATTGGTCATTCTTATGGAAATTAATTAAATAGAAATTCCCAATAAATATAGAAAAAATATGTAGGAGAGAACTTGATATTTTTGGGCAAGAAAAATATGAGGGTGTCATGATGGAGAGTAACATGGGGCTGGACTGGACTCGGTGGAGCCGGATTGGATCAAAATCGGACATTGAGCAAAAATCGAATTAAAATTAGGTTTTGATGATCATGAGTGAATAAGTAGCACATGGGGATTCCAATAAATGGGACACAAGTATCGGACGGGTAGTAGGCTCAATGTGGGCCATGTCCATAATTGGGGCGGACATGTTTTGGTCGACAGGGGACCCACAAATCAAGTTGGAAGATGAATGTGACGCCGTGGAGTGAAATACAATCGGGTCACGTGTCGAGAAAGTTGTGCGAATCAAATGGAGCACAAAATGACGTGTCTGAGTGGGACACGAAGGTCATGGGTGACGAGCGTCTCGAGTAGATCAAGCATGAGAAGTTGGTTTCAAGAAACTGACTGGTCTTGCGCTCCCAAACTAAAAGTCACGGTAACGTGCTAATAATGATCAAGGAAAAGAGTGGGAAAATAAATAATAATCAAATGGTCTAAATCGACCCAAAGTTCAGCGAAGCAAAAAGAGTACAAGGGAACAAGTTTGAGTGGGACACCATATACCGTCATGAAGGTAATCCTATCCACTCCAAAACTCGTGAAGAAGATTTCCAGAGTTGAACATCCCTGATACTCCAAATATCAATGGTACGGAAAAGTACACTTAGGAAAAATAACAGAATAAATTATTTATTGAAATTAAAATCAATCAAAAAATAAATAAAATAAAAAAAATCAACCCGAAATTCAGGGTGCTCACAAGATGAGAGAGAGCAGAGTGACTTGTAAAATGAGAGAAAAGTGAGCATGAGAGAATTTGTAATTTGGCCTTGCGTCCATAAATGTAATCTTGTATTCAATATCAATAAAGAGCTTATTTTGAATGACTTGTGTTCATGTGTTCTTGTTCTAATTTCCGCTGCATGTTTCAATGTATCTGCTTGGGACTTCTGTGCGACGACCCCGTCGCCGCCGATGTAATCGGCCGTTATGAAACTGCCTTGCACGAGCGCAATCTAGGCTCGTGCGGCATCACGCCTTAGCGAGGACGATCGCTCCTACGGGAGCGGAGCGTGACACCGAACATGTAGCAACCGCCCAGAACGTACAAACGCACGTTCTGCTACAAGTTGCGCCAACTGCGCACACCCCGCGCTCCTTGCACTCTGCACGATAGAGCGCGCACTGAACTGCGCACACTGCGCACACGACGTACGCAGCGCAACCAGCGCGCCCGCGCAACCCGAGCAACCCGCGCAACCCAGCACAACCTGAGCGCAACCTGGGCGCGCACCTGGGCTTGCGCAACTGGGCAGCGCAACTGGGCTTGCGCAACTAGGCAGCGCATGAGCCCATGAGCCCGAGTCCGAGTCCATGAGCCCATGAGCCCATGAGCCCGAGTCCGAGTCCGAGTCCGAGTCGCTAAGCCCCTACGGGGCTTAGCTCCCATGGAAATAAATTTCCCAAGAGCAAAAAGCATGAATGCTTTCAATTGTTGATTTAGTCTTTTTCCCATTAGAAAAATAACACCACATGGCACACCCATGTGCACCTCCACACCACATGTGCATCTCTAAAGAAGCAAAGCTAACATATAGAGATACAAGTCCTTTGGTCTAGCCGATGTGGGACTAAAATTCACTTTGTAAAAGACCAAAACCCAACAATGCTCACCCCTAGGGTGGTCAACTTTGGCATTGTTCAACTCTCTTTGTCAGTAGTCTCCGCTCTAGAATCGAATTTTCTTCGTGGAATCGAACCAATCCAGTTAATACCGTCTCCATCAATGTTGAAGTTGAAATATATAAAAACGAAATAAAAATGGATTAGTTTGTATATGGGTATCAGGTTTATGACGTATTTAGATTTTGAGTACTGGATTTGTCCGTTTTAGTCTTTGAATATTCGAACATTTTAGTGACGAACATTCGTCATTAAAAGACTTATTTCGTTACTGAAAATTCAATTTTGTCACTATGAGTCACTAAAAAGATTGAGTATCCAGGTCTAAAACGAACAAACTCTCAGTACCAAAGCTCTAATTAGGTCCTAAATCTAATACACTTAGACAAAATAATCCAATAAAAATATGTCGGGATAGAGTTTGTTAAATTACATAGTTTAATAGTTAGATGTATGGACATGGATTGGTTAGTGATAGTTATGTCATAATATACTTCGTCATTTTAGACTAGTCATGTGATTTCTTATAGGACGGGAGGTGCACCTATTAATGTGTGAATGTGAATTAGTGGATGCATTTATGGCTGATTGATGAGAGAAGTTCATGTTATTAATTGAAATAAATTAAGAAAAGAATTATGTGTGATTTAATGTGTGAAATGTGAATGAGATAGAATTATAATAAAATTGGAGTAATTAGAGAAATAATAGAGGCAAGTTATAATTGGAAATGAAATAAAATCAAAACCTAATATACTATTTATACAAACCTAATATACTATTTATACAAAAGTCTTCCTTATAAAAAAAAAATAGAAATTATAATTGGAATTGAAATAAAATCAAAACCTAACATACTATTTATACAAAAGTCTTCGGGGTATTTTGTAAAACCTCCCCTAAATAATGGGCTAATTTGCGAAATACCCCCTAAAGATCTCGAATTGGTAAAACCTCCTTTCCGTCAAGACGTTGTTTGATTTTGGGTGACGTGGCAATCCGTGTGTGTTATTAAGTAAAAAAATAAAAGTTAGACGAAAATACCCCTGCAAATTAGTCCATTATTTAGGGGAGGTTTTGCAAAATATCCCAAAATCGGTGGAGGAGGAGAGGAGTTCGCCGGAGATCTCGGAGGAGAGGTCGGGGTTCCCTTTCAGGCTACAAGAGGCTACAAGGGGGAGCTCCCCGACGGCGCTCTGGTCGCCGTCAAGAGGATCACCAACATGGGGATCCAGGGGAAGAGGGAGTTCTGCACGGAGATCGCCGTCATCGGAAAGATCCACCACGTCAATTTCGTCAGGCTCCGGGGCTACTGCGTACAGGGGACCGACCGGATGCTGGTGTACGACTACATGAACCGCAGCTCGCTCGACCGGTCCTCGCCGACGGCGGACAGGTGAAGATTGCGGATTTCGGGATGGCGAAACTGATAAGCCCCGACCAGTCCGGGCTGTTCACGACGATGAGGGGGACCAGAGGCTACCTGGCCCCCGAGTGGCTGACGAACTCCGCGATCACGGACAAGACCGACGTCTACAGCTACGGGATGGTCCTGCTGGAGATGGTCAGGGGGAGGAAGAACAGCTTCGGCGGCAGCGGCTCGGCCGGGTCGAGCGGGTCGACGTCGTTCGGGTCGGGCGAGGAGTACTTCCCTATGGTGGCGGTGGAGAAGCACGTGGAGGGGAGGTGGGTGGAGCTGGCGGACCCCAGGATGGAAGGGAGGGTGGCGGCGGAGGAGGTGGAGAGGGTGGTGAAGGTGGCGCTGTGCTGCCTGCACGAGGAGCCGGCGACGCGGCCGAGCATGGCGGCGGTGGCGGACATGTAGTTCCTCACCTCCTTCCTGATCATCTCTTGCATCACCGACAGGAACTCCGCGCTGAAAGGGAACCCCGACCTCTCCTCCGAGATCTCCGGCGAACTCCTCTCCTCCTCCACCGATTTTGGGATATTTTGCAAAACCTCCCCTAAATAATGGACTAATTTGCAGGGGTATTTTCGTCTAACTTTTATTTTTTTACTTAATAACACACACGGATTGCCACGTCACCCAAAATCAAACAGCGTCTTGACGGAAAGGGGGTTTTACCAATTCGAGATCTTTAGGGGGTATTTCGCAAATTAGCCCATTATTTAGGGGAGGTTTTACAAAATATCCCAAAGTCTTCCTTATAAAATTAGAATTGTTAAGAGCATCCACATTGATAGATATTTCAAGTGCTATATTTTGACTTTAGTAAATTTGTAGCACTTGAAAGCTGCAGTGGGACTTGTCCATGCTTGAAAATTGGTAGAAAGCTAAGAGACGCTTCAGATTTGGAGCGTGTCATAGCTCCGCCACACTAATTTCTGGACCCACCAAATTAACCGTACTTACCAAACATGGAAGAAAAATAAATTAAAAAAGGAGGAGAAAAAATTATACCAAACAAGGAAGAAAAAGAAAAGAAAAGGAAGGATATTAATTTGGAGTATTTGTTTGGAGTTTACCATTGTGTGCCAATATCAAGGAGACACTCCAAAATTAATAATTTATAAATTTTTTAATAATTTGGAGTGTGTGAGCATCCACAGTGGAGACACTCCAAACACGTACTCCAAATTATTAGAAAATGTGTAAATTATTACTTTTTAAGTGTCTTCTTGATATTGGCACACAATGGTACACTCCAAACAAATACTCCAAATTAACACCTTTCATCTTTTTTCTTTTTATTTTTCTTCCATGTTTGGTAAGATTTTTCCTTCCTATTTTTCCTTTATTTTTCTTTCCCTATTTGGTAAAGTTGGTTAATATTGGTGGGTCCAGAAATTAATGTAGTGGAGCTAGCACACGCTCTAAACCTGAAGTGTCTTTTAGCTTTCTATAATTTTCAAGTATGGACAAGTGTTCACTGTAGCCTTCAAATGCTACAAAATTTGACTAAAATCAAAATGTAACACTTGAAATCTCTTCTACTGTAGATGCTCTAAGTTATTAAATTTATGAAAATAAATTTATAAGAACAAAAGTCCTCCTTAATATCTCCTAGTAAATTCACGCATGTTGCACCTAAACAATTTTCTTCTTTCTTTCTCGTATTGTTAACAAATAGTTTAAATATTTATATATTTTTTGAATTAAAATTTGTTATATCTATTTTTATTAAAATTTATTATAGATTTGTTTAGATTTTAATTATAATTTATTATAGATATATGTGAAGAAAAAAAAGAATTTTCTGTTATGCATAAGTTGAGAGAGAAAGTTAATTTTATAATAATAATAATAATAATAATAATAATAATAATAATTATTATATATATATATATATATATATATATATATATATATATATATATATATATATATATATATATATATATATATATTTATTGAGGATTTATAAACGACTTAGATTGTTTCTAAAAGCTAACTTATATTAGTAAAGCCAAATATGAATTAATATGACTAGAAGATGGACGCACGTTAAATCATTTTTTCTTTCTTTCTAATCTTATCAAAAATTAATATAAATATTTAAATGAAATTTAAAATTTATTGTATACATATTTTTATTTTAGTTAAAATTTGTTAAAATTTATCTTAATTTTAATTTTAATTTGTTACGGATGATATTGTGGAAAAATAGTTCAAATATTTAAATATATTTGAATTAAGTTTTGTTGAACAATTTAAATATTTTTTGATATTTCTTTCTTTAAATTTAGTTTTAAAATAATTTAAAATTTAGTTTTTAAATAGATATTTGTAGAGACTAAAACATACAAAATTAGTTTTATTGGTAATTTTTTTAAGAAATCGTGGACGAGGAAGTTATTTTTTTATCTTCCTTAATTTTTAAAAATTAAAATGGTGCATGATATTAATACAGCTTAGACGGTTCACTTTTGAGCCATTTTGAAGCCTCTTTATATAATAGAAGATAGAACATAACCTAAATTTTTTGGGGTCCCATTTAGATATGAAAAGCCTCTTTTTTGTGTGCCATGGATTTAATATGAACTAAACTTAGGCATAACATAACTTGATCCACCAACTCCAACCCAACTTTTATAGGCAGGTACTGGAGGTCCTTTTGTAGAGGACTCTACCGATAGACCCCACCCAAAGTTTATATAGGTAGAGTTAGGATTAGGATCCTAGGGTCCGGATCCAAACCTGGACTGAAGGGACAAATGGATCATTATAATAATATCATAAATTTAGTAACTTAGCAATCCTAATTTTATTTTATAAGCAGGACTTTTGTATAAATAGTATGTTGGGTTTTGATTTTATTTAATTTCCAACTATAACTCGTCTTTATTATTTTTCTAATTACTCCAATTTTACTATCTTCCACTATATAATGAGGCTTCAAAACAGCTCAAAAGTGAGCCGTCTAAGTCGTCATTATATCATAGTCCATTTTATTTAAAAAAAATAAATTATGTAAAAAATTATTGAAAAAAAGTAAAATTTTGTCAAAATGGATAATCAAACTCAATCAAACAAGAAAAATACCTTGCACCTTAACCAAATGAGTTAGAAGCGTATTTAACTGTAATTGGATAAAATTCTTATTATACCTTTTTATATTTACTAGTACTATATAATGAGGCTTCAAAACGGCTCATTTTTGAGCCGTCTAAGCCGTTATTATATCATTGTCCATTTTATTTAAAAAAAATTAAATTGTGTAAAAAAATGATTAAAAATATTTAAACTTGTCAACGTGGAAAATCGAACTCAACCAAACAAAAAAATTACATCACACCTTAACCACATGAATTATAAAAAATATTTGATTATAATTGAATAATATTCTCATTATACGTGCATTGCACGTGCATTTACTTAGTTTTCCTATAATTCTATCTCATTCCCATTTCACATTAAAGCACACAATTTTTTTCCTTAATTATTACAATTCAGTGACATGAACTCCTCGGTTGTCCGTCATTTCTTTTTTTATAAATAAGATATCAGTCCTTAGCTCCTGTTTTTTATATCCATAATTATTTATTTTTTAAGTAAGAATATATTAGTATTTTAAATAGAACTTTTGCTATCCATAATTATTTTTGTTTTTAAATAAAAGATATTTTCATATTTTAAATAGATAAGAATAGATAAGAGTGTTAGGAACTAATTTTATTTGATATATTCTATAGGGTGCTGCTATTAGTACTCCAAAAATGTCATTCAGCACTCCTCATTAATTTATTTTAACATTCAAATTACGAATTTGTCAATACATTAACATTATTGGCATTCCTAAAATATCATCCTACACTCCTTCCTCCATGCATTCACAAATTAATGTCATATTTAATGCAGGGATGGATTGGAATTTGAATGTTAAAAAAAAATTAAGAGTAGTGACGAATGACATTTTAAGAGTGTTAATAGCAACACCCATTCTATAAGGACATGGGTTGTGCCTATGGAAAATTGACAGAATTTGTACAAAATATCTGAAACAGAACGTGACGTAATCCATTATAAGTTTAACTTTTAAATTTTTTTCCTTATTGATTTAAATTTTATTTGAATTTTTTTTTCTGTTTTAAAATTTTCTATTTTATAAATGATGGATTACCTCTTTCTTTTCGTTTGCATTAGCGAGTACCTTATTTTCTACATATATCCATAATAAATTTTAATTAAAAAATATATATAAACAAACCTATGACAAATTCTAATTAGTCTATTCTATTATATAATAGGAAACTTGGTGGTGAAACTTTTGAATTCCTAAAATATTATTGAGTATTTTATATCTGTTCTATTATATAATAGTAAAACTTGGAGGTGAAACTTTTGAATTCCTAAAATACCCTTGAGTATTTTATAAATATCTATTCTACTATATAATAGAAAAATTTTGTGGTGAAACTTTTGAATTCCTAAAATACCCTTAAGTATTTTATATCTATTCTACTATATAATAGAAAAACTTAGTGGTGAAACTTTTGAATTCCTAAAATACTCTTGAGTATTTTATAAATATGATGTTATTATGTCAACTTGCATGTCATTTATGTTTAAGAGTCAAAGCAATAAAGTTTGCATGAAATTTTTTTTTCATACAACTTTTCATGTTTCAATTGTAAAAAATTTATATTCTTACCATTTTTCAAAGACTATTATTCTTAATAGAAAATAAAAAAAATTGTACTTTGAATCTCTTGGCATTATAAAAAGAAAAAACACACACATGGAATAATCATCTGAAAAAGATGACAAATGACTTTATGATACTCTAATCAAAATACGTGCAAAATAAGTACATGTAGACTATATATATATATATATATATATATATATATATATATATATATATATATATATATATATATATAGAAAATATATATATATATATATATATATATATATATAGAGAGAGAGAGAGAGAGAGAGAGAGAGAGCGAGAGATAATAAGGAGGTGAGGTGGCTATATGTCATCTCTCATGCTATCATCATGCACTTGCACACTTTTCGGTGCATGATGATAGCATGGGGTGACACGTAACCACCACCTATAAGGTGACACCTCACCTTTCTTATTCTCTCTCTCTCTCTCTCTCTCTCTCTCTCTATATATATATATATATATATATATATATATATATATATATATATATATATTGGGCTTAATTGTACTTTGATACCCTGAACTATTTCTGTTTTTCAACTTGATACCCAAAATTTTTTTTGTAACAAGTTGATACCCGGAATTTTTTTTGGATACAAATATCCTTGGTCAAACTTAAAAATTATCCCCCCCCCCCCACCACCCCTTCCCGCTTCCGGCCAAACCCCCCTCCCGCTTCCGGCCGTCTCTCTCCCCCTCCCGCATCCGGCCACTCGTGCCCCCGCCTCTCCCCCTAGGGCACGACAATGTGGGAGGAGGGGGGGCTGGGGGAGGGTGGACGGAAGCGAGAAGGGGGGGGGGGGGAAGACGGCCGGAAGCGGGAGGGGGGGTGGCCGGAAGCGGGAGAGGGGGGTGGCGGGAGGGAGGGGGGTTGGGGCTGTGCGGGAGGAGGGGGTGGCCGGAGTGGGGCTGGGGGGGGGGGGGGGGGGAGAAGGGCAGAGGGAAGGGATAAGGACATTTTCGAAATTTTTAAAATTTTAGGTACGAAGTTGAAAAAATAAATAGTTGAGGTATTAAGTTGTTGAGTAAAATAGTTTAGGGTATGAAGTTGAAAAACCGGAATAGTTGAAGGTATCAAAATGCAATTTAGCCTATATATTGAGAATAAGGGAGGTGAGATGCCACCTCACTGTGAGGTGACTATATGTCACCCCCTATACTATCATCATGCACTTGCACATTTTTTGGTACATGATGATAGCATGGGAGGTGACACATAGCCACCACCCTGGCCTCGTTTGGTTCGGAAAATCTCCGGGTTGGAAAAGGAAAGTGATTAATTTTCTATGTTGTGCAAAAGTAATTGAGAAGGGAAATGAAAGTGATTCCCAATGGAAGAAAATTTAGAAAAAAAAGTGATTCCATGCATCCAAGAAAGAAATTATTTTTCCACATTGAAATATTCACTTTCATTTTCAAATTTTTTGGCATTTCCAAACATTGAAAAGGAATTAATTTCCTTTCCCTGGGCCAAACGAGGTTATAGGGTGGCACCTCGCCTCGTGCCTCGCCTCCCTTATTATATATATATATATATATATATATATATATATATATATATATATATAAAAATTTTAATTTAAATATTAAAACTATTTTTTAATAATAACAGGAAAAAATATATTTCACGGATAACGAACGTGCATTTACTAGTGATAATAATTTTATAATCCATAAAATCGCACGTACGTATGAGCTGTTCCTCCCAGCGTTTCCCACGTGGACCAGATGAACCTCAATCAACAAAACCCACCGGCTATTGCCGGTCAAACCGCTTCGATCCCTTACTTTCTCATATTTCTCAACCGAAAACTTCTCTCTCCAGAAACTTCTCCGACGATCGGAACCGGCGAAATTAGGGCTTCCTGGTCAAATATTCCGGCGCGATCCGATGGATTCGTCGGCGGAGGTGACGGCGGCGACGGTGGCGGTGGCGAACGCGCTGAGGAGCGCGTCGGACTGGTGGGACCAGGTGAACGGGTCGGTTGTCTGGCAGGACTGGATCTTCCATGTCCTAGCCGGGCTGTTCGGACTCGTCTCCGCCGTCGCTCTGGTAAAATTTCCTTCTTTTCTCTCTCTCCTTTTGACAGTTGGATCGGTCGACCGTCAAATTTTTAGGGTTCCGTGAGTTGATCTCGGTCTCGTCGGAGAAAGATGAGAACTTTTGAAATTTTGTGAATTGTTTGTTTGATTTCGCCCCCCGCTGGTAAATGTTTCTTCTCTCTTGGAATTTTTAGGGTGAATACGACCAGTGACGGATCCAGAAAATAAACTCAGGGGGGGGCAAAATTATAGCAAAAATGAAAAATGGGCCTGATTTCAGTAAAAGTCTAACACAAATTTCCAAATCCAAGGCTACACATTCAATGTAAAATGGGCCTGATTTCATTATAATTAGCAATCAAAATATTGTGATTTGAAAAGATCAAACAGAAACAAAGTTTTCGATATAGAGAAGTCAAAATAATGAAAAAAGAACCAGAATCGAGGATTGATACCTGACCACTGGCGAAGAGGGCGGCTGCTAGAGAAGAGATGAGAGTTAAGAATTAGATGGTGCACGCTGCTAGAAACCTAGAAATTGGGCATACTAGTAATTTTTTTTTTTAAAGAATTCTAGGGGGGGCACGTGCCCCCCCTGGCCCCAAGGTGCATCCGTGCCTGAATACGACATGTAGACATGGATACGGCATTGGTTTATACTTTATAGATTTCCTATGTGGTGATCCATAGGTGCATCAAGTTGATTACAAGCTTCGGCGACAAAGACTCTCAAATTGATTACAAGCTTCGAGTATTTTATCATGTTTGTTGCGTTAGTAGCTTAAAGTTCTTTCTGTTAAGCGATGGCTTTGAAACTTGACATTGAATATTGTAAGAGAGGCTGAAATTTTGGTAGGCGATAGAGAGGGCGAAATGGAGCCTTCTCTATGCGCGCTCGGGCGTCCGTTTTGATGTTCGGGTTAGTTCGAGAATGGAATCCTTATGCAGCAAAAGTCAGTCTTCTTGTTTCGATTTATGAATGATGATTGAAAATCATAACTCTTGATAGAAGGGTGAACCTTTAACTATCACGTTGGCATATTGGGACCCTTGTGTATGAACCTAAGCCTTAATGAAAATATCCAAAAATGTGACCTCACCAGTATCCAAAAATATGATTTCACCATTGCTAGATAATTATCATATACATATACGGTAAAACATTAAAACACACACACATACACCACCCAACCGGTGTGGTCATAAGAAATATATGGGTACTATACAATGATAGTAGAGAGGAGAGCCAATCGATATCCATGTACGGCCCATGAACGTCAAATTATGAAATAAGTTTGGGCCTACTTTGACAATTTCTTGTAATGCCCTTATTAAGGCACCCACGAGATTTTTGGGCCAACTGAATTTGATGATCATATATTGTTAAGTCTTTTTCTGAGAGAGCATCTAGAAGGCTTAAAACACAAAATATTACATTAGATCATTCAATCTTCCAATACAATAAATTTTTTTTGTCCAATAACTTATAGTTTTTTTTAAAAAACAGTTACAACCAAGAAAACTCGAAGAAAGAAACCAAGGTTTTACTGAAATTGGTAAAATATTAGTACTAAAGTACTTTGGTGAGTGGAAGAATAACGTGTGCTAGGTTGAACAAGCACAAATTCAGATACGGACATAGTACAGATTCGGGATACAACACTTTTAAATTTAGGACATGGGTACTATATATATAGTTACATGTAGACATGAAAACATATTATATACATTTTATACATTAAATTTTAATAACATCTATATGTATGCATGCTTTGGCTAGTAAGTGGTTTCAAAATAGTTCTAGAGAGGATTTGATACAAAAGAAAACGATGCTCTCATTGCTCAAATATGTTTGGCACAATCACGCCCATGCAAAATTACTTTCAACCATGTCTAGGGTCTCTTTGGAGCCTAGGCATGGATGAGCCGCATATGAATGTCAAAGAAGTGTCGTATAGGTAGTTGATATGAGTGTCGGAGAAGTGTTGTGTAGGTACTTGTCCTATACAGATACTAACACAAATAGTGTCCTCCGGAATATGCAACATAGACATGGGCTCAACAAGGAGATGGTTGAATTAGGAGTTGGCAGCATGCTTGGTAGTGCATTTGACAGTTGAATGGTAGAGGATTGCTGTACATGCTCTGGATGAAGTGGTTGAGTAAGGTGAGAGGATGAAGATGGAAGTTTCCAGGGAGCCAACCGATCTTTGGGTGTTGAAAAAGCTCAGCTGGTTTAGGGTTTGGACTTGTTGATTGGTGCCTGCTCTCAAGCTTGAAAGACTATGTTCAGAGTTGCTCAACTTCGCTTTTAGAGAAGCTAGCCTACAAGCTTAACTTGAGCTCGACTAGAGCATACTAAAAGTAACTATAGCTGTATGGCTAGCTGTTAACTACTGCAGTAATAACTAATAAGTATTTATATATATAATACATGTAACTATAAATTTAATTCAGTCATGTTGAATCCCCATTGTTAAGAAATTGAACTAAAGCCAAGTCCCTGCTGAGCTGTAGTTTCGTTTGTACATGAGCTCATGAGTCAAGCATCACTATGTTCAAACATGGCGCATTACAACACATGGCGCATTACAAAGCAATCTTAGGTCGAGCTTTTTACAAACCGATATACGTCAAACTTGCAAGCTGCTGTCCATTTGTAGCCCTAGCTGTGGCATCGTAGTGGTGGATCTGGTGTTTTACTGTTTGGAGATGGAGGAAAGAACAATATAAAGAACTCGACTGGGTGTGCTGTTCTTTTGAGCGAGATTTATGTCAGCATAAAAATAATATCTTCCTCATCTCATCAAAATGACTAGCATTCATGGATTGGCTTGGCTAATTGATGTCCGTGTAACAGTTCGGGAATTGGACCGTTAAAAACAAGCATAATGTGTCCGTCTTTGGGTAGGCAGGGTGAGACCTCTTATCCGTGCTTGGTCAAAAACATTTTTGGTCTAAAGTGTCATTATTTATCTGGTTTATTTCTTACTTGTATATGACCTACTCGTGTTTTCTGTTTGGGAACGTTGAACATTTTCTGTTTGGGAAAGTCAACCGGTTAGCCCTTATCCATTATCATCCCTGTTGAACATTTTCTGTTTGGGAAAGTCAACCAGTTAGCCCTTATCCATTATCATCCCTAGATGGTCGTACATTACCTTGTTGAGCTTTATCTAGAAGAGAGTGGAGAGATAGGAGGGTAGGAAGGGAGGAGAGAAAAAAGAAGATCTACTCTGTTGTTGGTCATTTCTTGTTGGAACATGATGTGTTGGTCAATGTTAGAGGTAGATGTCACTGTATTTCCTGAACATTGTACTTCCATGTTTGGAGTGGGAAGTACCAATCTTCGGATATATACAGAGAGAGAGAGAGAGAGTACGGTTTTGGGTGGGGTCTTAGTCTCTACTAATTATCGAGCAGGCTTATTTATCTCTATATCTACTTAATTTTACCAGCAAAAGGCAGCGGATGCTTTCCAGAGCTGTTAAGAGAGGGAGAAGTAGATAAAATTTACTTTTAGTGTGCTAGTATGTGTTGAGATGGCATTGGTATATGAGTAAGTAGGTTTGTAAAATTTCTCTCAATTTTTGGTGGTAAAATTCGAGAAAGCAGTCGCATGCATTAAGGTGTGACTTTGGTCGGATTGGGCCGACCCGGACCCGATTTTGACTGGGCCTGGGCTGGGTCGGGCTCAGCCCGGATTGCGGGCTGGTCCGGGCCGGCCCTGTTCGCTGAACCCCGAACCCAGGCCGGACCCATGGTCCGGTTTTTCTCGGGCCGGTTCAGGGTTGGCCCGGCCCGGTTTGGTTTAAGAAAACCAATTTTTTAATATCTTTCAAAAAAACTTTAAAAAAGAAAAAAAGAAAAAAAAGAAAAAAAGAAAAAAAATAAAGAACTTAAAAAACTGGAAGGAAATAAAAAAAGTTTACAAAAAGAAAAATAAAACTTAAAAAACTTAAACTGAAAATTGCTGAGAAATCCAATTTCGGGGTGGGTTTTATGAAATGCCCATCCGCTGGATGAGTTTTATGAAATACCCAGAATTATGTATTTTCACGTTAAATATTCCAAGATTTCCTTTTAGATGCCACCCGCTGGAAACTGCTATTTTTATAATACCGAAACTACCCCTCCGCGCGAATTGTTCATCTATATGTATTTGAATTCAAAAAACTCATATCTGGATTGCGATTTTCGTATTCTTCTTCTTCACGGAAAATCTGAATTCCATTGCTCTCATCTTCAGCAGAGATCGCAAAGATCGTTCGTAGTTTGGTGTGCTTTTCGTCAGTCGAACTCAGATCATCGCTCGTCATCTTCATCACCATCATCATCATCTTCATCGTGGAGATATTTGAAGTTTTCCGACGATTAGGTCAATTGTGGAGAGAAGATCTTTCTTCTTCTTTTCCATAAGAATTATCATCGTTTTGAAAGAAGAACGAAACTCTTTATTCCTGACAAAATTTTTCTAAAAAAAAATATTCTCCGTGTTAAAACCACGGAGAATGACCATTCTCCGTGCTAAAATGACGGAGAATGACTATTCTCCGTTTTAAAAACCACGGAGAATGGCATTCTCCGTGTTAAAAACCACGAAGAATGACAATTTTTTATGGGTTTTAACACGGAGAATGCCATTCTTCGTGGTAAAGTGACGGAGAATGGCCATTCTCCATCATTTTAGTACGGAGAATAGCTATTCTCCGTGGTTTTAACACGGAGAATGGTCATTCTCCGTCTTTTTCAATACGGAGAATGACCATTTTTCTCAATGTTAACACGAGATTGGTCATTCTCCGTGTTAATATCACGGAGAATGACCATTCTTCCTGTCGAAAAAGATGGAGAATGACCATTCTCCGTTGTAAAAAATGACGGAGAATGTCCATTCTCCGTGTAAAGATCACGGAGAATGATTATTATCCGTGTTAATATCACGGAGAATGACCATTCTCCGTGGTAAAGTGACGAAGAATGGCAATTTTTCGTCATTTTAGTACGGAGAATAGCTATTCTCCGTGGTTTTAACACGGAGAATGGTCATTCTCCGTCTTTTTCAATACGGAGAATGGCCATTCTCCTCCATGTTAATACGAGATTGGTCATTCTCCGTGTTAATATCACGGAGAATGATCATTCTCCGTGTCGAAAAAGACGGAGAATGACCATTCTCCGTTGTAAAAAATGGCGGAGAATGTCCATTCTCCGTGTAAAGATCACGGAGAATGATTATTATCCGTATTAATATCACGGAAATGACCATTCTCCGTGATTTTACCACGGAGAATGACAATTCTCCGTGGTTTTGACACGGATAATGACCATTCTCCGTCATTTAGTACGAAGAATGGCTATTCTCCGTCATTTAGTACGGAGAATGACTATTCTCCTGCGTTTTAACACTAGAAATGGCCATTTTCCGTGATTTTACCACGGAGAATGGCGAGTTGAAAGTTTGGAAAGTCATAACTTTTGACTGGGAGATCGAAACGAGGCCCGGTTTGTCGCAAAACTAGCGTATTTCCGAGGAGCCTGAAAGTAACGGATTCTCCGTTAGACGGACTTTCGAAATTTCAGAATTGCAAAAAAAAATGATGTTTTGACCTCCGTTTTGACATGGAAAGATTTTGGAGAAGAAAACCTAGATTCGAAAGTGAGCAGCGTATCGAAGAAGAGGAAGAATAGAAAGTGAGCAGCGTAACGAAGAAGATGAAGAATCGAAATCTTTTTTTTTTTTGAAGAGTATGTTTCGCGGGTGCTTTGAATAAATTAGAAGGGTAAAAGGGTCATTTGGAACCCGCTTTGGATAAGTTTCTCTAATTCTGGGTACGCGATGAAAGTTTTTTTAGCGGTGGATTTTTCATGAAACTGTTTTAGTTTTTGGGCATTTCATAAATTTTCCCTAACTTAAAAGAAAAGGAAAAAAAAGTGTTTTAGTTTTTGGGCATTTCATAAATTTCCCCTAACTTAAAAGAAAAGGACAAAAAAGTTAAAAAGATGAAAAAAAACTTAAAGAACTTAAAAAACTAAAATAATGAATTTTTTTTTTCAAAAAATAAAAAAACTAAAAAAAACTCAAAAAACTTAAAATAATGTTATAAAAATACATGAACTAAAAACAAGTATTTTCTTCCATGAAATTTGTAATAAAATGTACAAGTATTTTCTTCCATAAAATTTGTAATAAAATGTACAAGTTGTAAATTGATATTTAATTTCTAAATGAATTGTAAAAAATGTACAAGTATTTTTTTGTCGTCCGTCGTCCTTCGTCCTTCGTCCGTCTCTATTGCTCAGCTCCTCCTTCAGTAGTGTCTTCCAAGGTAAGAGACCGAAAGTCCAGCTTACTGATGTCAGCACTTTCGTCTCTTGAGTTTCGGGTTCGTTCTTCCGTATTAGCCCATTCTTGAACGCAGACGCAAGCTTCCAAGATATCCGACAATATCCTGTTCCTCTTCTTGCTCAGCATCCTTGAACCTGCACTAAAACAAGATTTCAATGCTACCGTAGACACCATGACCATTAGTATATTGCGTGCTATAGAAGAAAGTATATGGTACGTTCTTTGTGCCTTTTCCACCATTCTAAAATGGAAAAATAAGATGGGAGTTTCATCATCTTCTTCATAAGAATTTTAATATAATAACAATTCCCGAGTTGGTAGGGAAGATTGTTTTTGTTTTTTCCTTTGCAGGACGCTGACAACATGTGATAATTTGGACATAAGACCAGAGCTACTACTACCAAGAACACTACACTTTGGCCTCCAGATATTTGCACTTCAAAACCCAGAAACTTCTTGTTCAATCTTCAGAGAATTGCTTAGTTTGTAAGCGAGTAAAGAAATGGTTGTGTATAATTTAATAAATTTTGGTCTATTTGTAGATTTTTTTTGGGTACAAAATGACCTATTTTATCCTCCAAATATAATTGTTATAAGGGTATTTTTGGTCATTTTCAGCAAAATGACCAAAATATTCTTGAAACGGTCAAAAAACATCCATGAAAATGAGGGTACAACGGTCGTTTGACCCTCCCAACGGTAAAAAACAACTCAAAAAAACTGGCTGGACCGGACTTGGATCGGCCCGGTTTGGGCCGGCCCGGTCGGGTTTGGCGGGTTTGACCGGCCCAGACCTGCGATCAAACCGGGTTGGGCCGGTTCGGGCTTGCGGGTCCAGAGCTGGAACCCGCCCCGGACTCGCTGGGTTAGAGGGCCGGGCCGGTCCGGGTCGTTGACCGGGCTAAGGCCGGCACAGACCAGTTTTTTGACTGGGCCGGGCCCGAGCCGGGGACCGGGCCACCCGGCCCAAGTCACACCTTGACACATGCATGTAATGTGCCTGCTTGGGTCTCGGGTTTAAATCTGCAATACTGAGGGTAGTTAATTCCTTGCCTTCGTTAATCGTGTGGTTCTAATTCCTAGAAACCATACACTGTATGTACGTGCCAAGAGGTGATAATTGAAGGCATTTTAGGGGAAATTGGGCTCTTGGATATTACAAATTTGAAGACGTGTTACCATGAATGTATCTGACTAACTGTTTTTGCTGTGAGGACAATCTGGAAAAAGTTATCAAGTATAATTCAGAATTGACTGATTTGATTAATGAGAATTCTTGTAATTTTCAGATTCAACTGGTTAGAATTGAATGTAGAGTTCCAGAGTATGGATGGACCACACAAAAAGTCTTCCATTTCTTGAATTTCGTGGTGAACGCCAGTGAGCACCAATTTCTCAAAATTTCAATTTTCCTTCACATATTAGACAGCATATGATTATATTCCCTCGTCTGGTGCAGTTCGCTCTACTATCTTCATATTTCGTCGGGAAGTGCAACGTTTGAAACCTGAGGTTCAATCTAATAGGCATCTGTGTCTTTGTCTATTCTGACATTCTTTGCTCCAAGTTCTCATTATAATTCTCATTTAGGTCTTCCAACATGTTCTTCTCGATATGCCCAGCCTTATGTTCTTTACTACCTACGCTCTCTTGGTATTGTTTTGGGCAGAAATATACTACCAGGTTAGTCCTTTGTTGTTTGATGTGTTCCTTCATTTGCTGTGATATGACAATATGCATTAAATTATTATTATTTTTTTCTGTTGAAATCTGTGGCAGGCACGTGCAGTATCAACTGATGGTCTAAGACCGAGTTTCTATACGATCAATGCTGTGGTTTATGCTATACAGGTATATTGTTGATCGTGAACTGCTCTAGTGCTCGTGAGAAGATAAATCTTCTTGCCCTGCCAAGGGTGGAAGTGGTTCCATTGGCTGCATATCTTTGGTTTTGTAGGATTAATCTGTTTGCTTGTTTATTTGTATAGTTGATATATATTGAGTAACCATGTAATATGTGAGTTATTGGAAATTCACTTGAGTCAAATATTATCAGGAAAGTTACATAATTACATTCTCCATGCTTTGGTTAGATCTCTCATGTATGAACACCTTATTTGTCTGCTACCAGTTAGGTGTTTCCCATCACCGTATCACGCGAGCCATATATCTGCTAGTGCTTTTGTTGCCATGTTGGCTAGTAAAAGACTATTCAGTAAACACAAATTCCAAATTTGTTTGTGCTCAAATGATTATCAGCTGAACTTAAAAGATGCTGACTGGTGCCTCTCTTTGCTATTATGTTGTGCTTATACCTTCATTGGTGTATCCTTAACTAGCATACACACCTGAATTTATATGTATGCATTTATCACTGTTAAGGTGCATAGACCATGTGTTAGTAGCTCTTGGACTCAAAAGTAAGCTATCATCATCATTATCCACGCCTTCCTATGCATTTATCACTGTTACGGTGCATAGACCATGTGTTAGTAGCTCTTGGACTCAAAAGTAAGCTATCATCATCATCATCATCCACGCCTTCCCCCATAAGAATAGGGTTGACTAGGGAGTATAAGAAAACTTCATACAAGATTTGACAAAGTTTTATGACTGGTGTTGACTTAATGTCAACCCTCTACCTGATGTCAAATACGTAGCCAAGGTAGCTATGAGCATGAGAGGGCCATACCTAGGTGGCTAGTTGGCAGATAGTTAGACCTACCTTTTGGATTGCACTTTAAGCTTATGCAACCAAGGAACACCCTCAAAGTTCCCCTAGACTATAAAGAGTTTAGATGTAGAGGTAAAATGATACGATTAGCTATTGGAAATTGCATTGATCACTACGATACATTGCACCAAAGAGTGAAGGAATGACAATCCCATAACTCGAAGTAAGCTATAAATCTTATATGCTTTTATGGAGGAAATTGTACAAGCAATTGATCTTGGAACCAATCTTGTAAAAAAGAGAAGCATGAGAAAGTACTCCATATGTAAAGTGAAGTAAGAGGTTATATACTCCTGGAAGTGTGCACGAGGATGGTTTAGTGTGCAACATATCAGGCCTCTTCAACTCCATGAGACATAGTATGCACATTTCGTACATTTTAGTGTTGTGGGGGAATACTGCGAGGAAGAGGATGATTAGTTTGCATTTTATTGTAGGTTTGATGTGATTTTCTGCAATTATCTTCATTATGTTTTGGAGAAATCATATTCAGAACTGTATCCGGAGTAGGAAAAAAAATGGAAGTTCATATAACTGTGGGGGGTGATCATATGATTACTATCTGTTTTGTTTGATTTTCTTATTCTGTGAGAATCCACCATAGTTTAGATTTCCTTATGTTAGTTAGTGTTAGTTGTTTGATCTGCTCTTGTACGTGGTTTCAACAGAGATGTTAGTGCATTATCTTACTAGTTTAGGAGGGAGTGATGGTTTTGCTTATCTTTGCACAGCTTGGAGCTCTTATCTTTTCAGTGTAGCCATACTGATATCCATCTTTTGCATGAAGTCCACCCACAAACTTGTGCATTAATGGTGTGCAAGTAGCAAAGACTTTAAAATGGTGTCAAAGCAATCCAAGTTCGGATCTTCTTTGATGCGCATTTTAAGCGGATCAAAAAAATATTGTTGCGTGCATCCAACTCTGGGCCCATAAAATTAGTCTTTGACCTACGGGTTTTTTTTTTTTCTTCTGTGATATTAATATTAACTATCAACCCTCACCAACACTCTATGTCACGTCCCGAGTCGACAAACCGTTTGCCCCCGGTGTTATTTTGCCGAGTCGATCGTCCTCGCTAAGGCGTGATGCCGTATGAGTCTGGAATTTGCACTCGTACAAGGCAAGAACGTTATGTTGATTTTTATATTGAAACGCCAAGTTGAAACTTCACAAATCACATCAAATTGAGACGCAGTATAGGAAGATAGAAATATGCTTTTCATTTATAGCTTGTAACGAAGTGCAAGTCGTAATTACATTGGATGTCGTTGCGGCTACATTGATTGAAAACAGAAAGAAACATACTCGACAAGCTGCCTGAACTAACACTTGCTGTTCCATACATTTGTCCCTTTATACATAAGCTTTCGATTGAATTGGCTTCAAAATACTTCAGCATAGGAAGAGCTTCAAAACGCCTTTCCGCACTTCAGCTTCAGTTTAGAGCTCCCGCTGCACCTGGGAAATTGGGGGAGAGGATTAGCACACTTGCTAAGTGGACGAAACGAACCCACTCGTCTAAGCTGACTCTGATTGTTAAGGTAGGCATGCTTTAGAGATGTCTTTCTATTTAGAACTAAATGAATTCAGTTCATATCGATAGCCATTTTTGAAGTAATAAAGCATACAATAGAACATAGGATTTATCATATTTTTTACCACGGCCGTGCTCGTCCCTGCATAAAACACAAATAATATTTACTACCTGCATAGGACAATAGGTGAGCATGCTCTATCTTATATGTGCGGTCATTGATGCTATGCACCACGAGGAACATTATATGGCATTACGACGTGCCTGCAGTTTGGTTTGCAAGTCCTGCTGCAGGTCCCGTAATGCCTCGCGCCGAAGCACGAATTTGTTTATTCCTCCTAGGTCGATTCGGTTCCGATGTCCCGGATACCGCATCGAGGAAAGTTTAACTTGTGCACAAGCTGTCCATGACCATGCCAATGCGTGAACAGTTTAATATGTGCAGACAGATTTGTATAGCGCGGACAGTATTGAGCGACATTATCATTTGTACCCTACTCGTGCAACGAATCATTTTTTCCGAGCCGTATTTCCGACTTATTAGCATCCCGTAGGCACCAAATTTTCCGCGGCACCGTAAGCCACAATCGACGTTTCATATTATTTTGCAGCACGTGAAATAGTCATCTTTTTACTAGAACCTTAAACTTTTTCGTTTATGTGCGAAACTTATATTTTCAGAGTAAATTACTCTAAATCGATACATTTTTTTCCGAGTTCTTGACCTTAGTGGATTGGCATGCATTTAACTTGGCATCGTCGATTTGAATGAATTCGTGGCAAAGGAATTTCGTTTGCGGGACAGAGTAGAAAAGAAGGGGCTGAATCATCCATCGAGTTCTTTGATCGTGCCGACCGTCGAAGCGATTCGCAACATTCAAGCTTTAGTTACGCGAGCTCCTGCAATGTCACCAACACTTTGTTAGGATTCCTTCTTTTTTCCTTGCTTCGAAATTCGTAAATTGCATTCAGAAAACGACGCGAAAGCACCTCATCAAAACCAAGATGCAAAAGCTCCAAGAAAACCATACAGCGGTTCGGTCACGTCGAAGGGATTCTTATATAGAGCTCACTCGCCGAGACGCAGCCAGCTGCATCTAGGACTTATTCCAACATAAGTCGTTCTATTAGTTGGATCGATTCTCGTAACATCCGTCCAAATCGATTTGATCGATGCCGCAAGGTGTTATCGTTTACCAAGATCAGCGATCGAGTCAGATGGCCATCTAAGTTTCCAACCGATCTGACTCGGCGCAAGCATATTATGAAGTCCGTCGCCTATCGAAAGCGGGGCGCTACACTCTATAGTTTTGGTGCAAGTGGCAGGGTCTTTAACAGATTGTATTGTTGTTTAGATAGTAATAGTTAATTTTGACTTGATCTTTAAATTTATAAGGAATTTTGGATATAAACCTAGAAAAGACGTCAATATTCGTATTCTTGTGATGGGAAATTTATGACAAAAAGGAGCTTTTTCTTTGGATGTGAATTTATTCTCCTCGGTCTTGGTGTGAACAGTTACTACCTGACGGTGGGAAGTCCTTGTTACCTGACATTGTGAGGTCGTTGATTTTCATCGTGATCCTGTGAAAACTTCATTAGGAAGACTCGTCCTGGATCTTTCCTTCTCATTTGGTAGTAGAGCAAGTTCAAGAACTGTATGTTCTCTCATCGGCATCTCATATGAGTTGTGTGATGCAAAAAGCTTCGGTGTGAAACCCTTGGAGGAGTTCACACCTTGGAGGAGAACGCCAGAGGCAACAATCTTGGGTGTGAAGTCTCTCGTTCCTATCCACCTGAGGAAGACGTCAACTTCTAAGAGGGGGAGATTTGATGTAGGACCAAAAATTGATCAAGTTTATTGTTTGAGGGGGTGGGGGGTCTTTTTTTTTTTGGGGGGGGGGGGGGGGGGGGGGGGGGTACAAATGATGTTGACTGTGTTTATGATTCTTTTTTGTTTTCTTTTATAACAATCCAAGTTTGATTTTCTTTTTCACACTTTTCAAAATGAGCTGATGGGTACGATTTTGAAGAGGAAATTTCAAATTTGGTTCAGTTTAGTATTACATTGGCCATTAAAGCGTTCTTTTGCAGAAAGTTGTCTTCGGTTAGGTTTGTTGCTTTTGATTTGGATATCTGACGGAGATTGTAGGAAGAAAAAAGATTGGCTCTATCATTGTTGTTGTTTAATAAATTAACTGAGTTATTATCTTTTTGACACTGTTCTGTTGTCGTCTTCATGTATTATATCATTGCTTGAGTTAGTAGTTGGTGTCCTCTCTACAAATATTTAGTCCTTATACTTTGCTAATTATTGTTTAACAAATTCATTCATACAGAGCTTGAAATGTGCCTTAAATTCCGTGAATGAGGGAGTATACGATCTATATGAGACCCTATTTATTTCTTGTGTTAAATTATTTCTTACTAGATTCCACTTTGTCAAGTGGAATTGGGAAACCAATATGGGTGCATTTTTTGCAACCCCTCCCCAAGACTATCGACCATCAACTTACTTTCCCTTTCATCATTTCCGTCTAGGCTTCAGTATGCAGTAAGTGGAAAGCCCTTTCTCCCCTCAAACTGGATGTCCTCATGTGGACTACCTTAAGATTGTGATCCATCGGACCTTCTCTTAGGACCAATTTGGATGTAACTTTGTGTTTGGTTTCTATTTCCTCTTGAAGGAGCAACCATATAGATAACTGTGGATTCCACACTTTGGACAGGTAATGCCCCTCGACAGGCGAATAGGGTCTGCTCAGCCAGATTAAGATTCTCCTAGCCAGGATATAGTATGTCCTCTTTGGGTGACTCGGCTTCACAGAAGCCTTGTTTTTGTGGGTCCTAAATGGAGGATGATAGCCTTTGTGGAGTTAGGTTCTTATTTTGTTGTGTACTCTGGACATCTGGTTTAGCCCTTTTTTTTCCTTTTGTTTTGGGCCCTACTTATGTAAATATCACTCCACCTCTTTGGTTTCCTGGTGCTTGTAGCATTCATTATCTTAATAAATCAATTGGTGGCCCTTTGCAAGCTGCTATTATCTAGAATTATATGCCTTGCACAATTCTTTGGAACATGCTAACTGCTACTTTTCCTGCAAACCTCTGCAGCCACTTGTTTCTTTTAAGAAGTGACAGGTATATAAAGCCCAAAATTTATGAATCAATAACAAACTGTTGAAATAATTAGCTAGATATGAATATGCAACTACGAAGTAATCCAACCTGTAAACTATTATTTACCTTGAGGACTATGAGAAGGTGAAGAAGTGATCTAACAAACGTGACTATACTTATTTCTGTTTCTCAAACTAATAAAATTTTGTCAGTTTCAAATTTTATGCATTCTATGATTCTATCCTTCTAACACATGCGATATAAATGAAGGCTGCCATTCATTTAACTGTAGGTTTGTGTGCATTTTCCGCTAGATTTCTGTGTTTCTGGTAGCAATTGTAGTCACGAACTCAATTGTTTCTGCACATGTAGGGTAATGTGCACTATGCAGATGGATTATACAGAACTTGCATCCAACCTTACACATTGTTAAAGTCATAGAACTTAAAAACCCTAATTACTATAACTTGAATCACATACCTGAAACCTAACTGCAAATGCAAATCCTTAAGACTAACCTGTTAAAGGCTGATCTGTCTACTGGTGCTGGTGCATTGACACCAGCTGGTTTTGGTCTGTTGCATTAGTAGAAAACAAAGTGAGAAAACAGAGTCTTCTCATTCGTTGGTCTCATGATATGTTGCACGGATACATGACTACATGGTAGGACACAGCGACACGGACATGTCACCTACTTTGGTGTGGCTAGTGTATTTTGGAGTATGGTGTATCTGGTACGTGTCCGATTTCCGACACGATACGGCCTAGATTTTTGGAGTGTCCCTGCTTTCTAGGTCGCAAGTCATCAGGTCATATGCAACGATAATGAGAACATATGCAACAATAATGAGAAAATAAAGAAAGATATACATAGCAAGGAAAAGATGAGTTGTCATTGGTGAAGTGTTAAAGATCACGTGGGAGGATTGGTCTGCAGTTGTCATAGCCCAATATTTACCCCTGGGCCAGCACATGACAACAGCTAGTAGTGGTGCTCCTCCGAGTCCTCTCGCTCTCTTTGCTACGTTCTCTACTTGATGTGGTGGTGGGAAGAGGGGAGGAGAAGGAAGGAACATGGAAGGAGGAAAGTAGAATGGGAAATATAACTTATTGGTGCCCTGGCACTGCCATTATTTGTTGATCACTACAAGAAGAAACTTGAGAGGGAATAAAGAGAGGAGAAAATATAGATAACTTATTGTAAGGGTTTGGCACTACCATTGTTTGTCAATCTCTTATACTGTTGGTTGAGCCTAGTAAGAGACATTAAGAGAGAAAAAATGGGGACAATTCACTCTATCTTCAAAAAATTCGAAGTGTCAACTTATTTTGTAAACAAGGCAAATAGGTCTTCCTTTTGACCTCTAGAATGGTCATCAAGCTTATGTCACATGAAATTCAGACTTTTCCTTGTGTCAACTTATTTTGTAAACTAGACAAATAGGTCTGCCTTTTGACCCCAATAATGGTGTATCAAGCTTATGTTGCATGAAATTTAGATTTTTCCTTGCCCTTGGCTTTTGTGTAATTTGTATAGAATCAAATACAAATGATGGCATGCAACATTTGGCTACTTTGAGGTGGTTAACAATGACAAATGGAATTCTTGGGTTATTCAAGGCGAAGTTCCACACATTCCCTAATGATAGGTGGTTTGATTTTTCTATATTTGAAGAAGGATTTATGGCTAGGTTTGCGAGCTCAGGAATGAACGCTAAGCTGAAGCATTTTACAGGGGGGCTAAGCTGATTAGATTTTGGATAGTGTACACGTGAAGTATGAAAGTAAGCAAACAAATGACGATGCTATAATGATGATAAGGAAAGGTTTTTTTTTCTAAGGGCACCATCAAAATTGCTTGGGGGCGTCACTTACTTGGGGGCGTCACTTACTTGGGGGCAACCCAAGAAGGTGGAGAATTTGCTAGGGGGCACCCAAAATTTGCTAGGGGACAGCCCAACCCCCCAAACCCTTCATTTCATTTGTCATTCTACACTCTCTCTCCTCAAGAAGAAAAAAAGAGCTCTCTCCCTCTCCCTCTCCTAAAACCCTAATTTCTTCTTCTCCACCACTCCACTCCCTTCCTCCACCGAGATTTCTTCCACAACCTTCGTAGATTCGAGGAGATGACACGCAAGTCAAAGCAACCGGAATCTAGGTACGTTCTTCCCTAATTTTTTCAAAATTTTTGTACATTCTATTCAAAACCCTAGAATATTTTTAATTCTTGAAAAAGTTTTGATAAAATAGGTTTATAATCTCTTTATGGTTCTCTTCCCTAATTTTCGAACACAAGAAACCCACATTTTATGTTGAAACCCTAACCCTAGAACACGACAAACTAGCATCTCGTTTTGGCAGTTCGGGTCTCATAACAGTAGAACTGCCAGGCATATGGCAGTCCTAATGTAAATCAGTCATGTGAAAGAGGACTGCCACATGCCTGGACTGTGGCAGTCCTGATTTACAGTAGGAATGCTAGGACTGTGGCAGTCCTGATTTACATTAGGACTGCCACATGCCTGGCAGTCCTACTGTAATGACATATGAGGGTGGGTAACTGCATGATGCTCATATGCGGGGGGTAACTGCATGTCCTATTTCTGTTTCTATTATTTAATAACTGTATGTTGTCATGCAGTCCACCGGCCGCTAACAAAAGAATACGACCCACCGCATCAAAGCGGAAGGAACATGCGGGACGTCCTCTCGAGCGTCCGATAACAATTTTCGAACCGGCGCCCGAAGCTCGGAAAGGTTGCCAAAGTGACACTAGTGTCGCGGTCGCCAACGAGCTTGATCGCATCGACGACGTGGTCGACTTCCCCTTCATGAACAATAGGGAGTCTCGTTCAAAGGCCCGGCATGATATATAGTTGGATCTGGATATTTTTTTTGTTTCAAACTTAAGTTGGATGTGGAATAGTTATGTACTTGTTTGAAACTTAATTTGGATGTGGAATGTTTGAAACTTAAGTAGTTGTGATGAATTATTGTAGTTGTGATGAATTATTGGGATGAATTATTGTAGTTGGATTATTGTGATGAATTATTGTGATGAATCTTAAGTTGGATGTGGAATATTTATGTAGTTGTGATGAATTATTGTTGTTTATGTACTTGTGATGAATTGTTGTTTTTTATGTACAGAGTATCAGTATCAGGACTGCCACCCCCTTGGCAGTCCTGACTGAAACTTGCTGCAACAACAAGTTTGAGTTAGGACTGCCAGCACCCTGGCAGTCCTACTTCAGTATAGGATTGCATGGGGGGTGGCAGTTGGCAGTCCTACTTATCAAACTCTGTGAGGAGCTCCTCAACTGAAAACTCTTTCACAGAGTATGATAAGTAGGACTGCCAGCCCCATGGCAGTCCTACTAGGACTGCCAGGGTGCTGGCAGTCCTGACTGAAACTTGCTGCAACAACAAGTTTGAGTTAGGACTGCCAGCACCCTGGCAGTCCTACTTCAGTATAGGACTGCCAGGGGGGTGGCAGTCCTACTTATCAAATTCTGTGAGGATCTCCTCAACTGAAAACTCTTAATTTAGCACGGAGAATGGCCATTCTCCGTGTAATTTAGCACGGAGAATGGCCATTCTCCGTGTAATTTAGCACGAAGAATGGCTATCTGATCCAGTATCAGGACTGCCACCCCCTTAACAGTCCTACATTGAATGTAGGACTGCCAGCACCCTGGCAGTCCTAATTGAATGTAGGACTGCCAGGATGGTGGCAGTCCTATTTGTAAGTCTCTGTAATTTAGCACGGAGCACGGAGAATGGTCATTCTTCCCGTGTAAATTAACACGAAGAATGGTCATTCACCTACGTTTTAACACTGGAAATGACCATTCTCCATGTAAATTAAGACGAAGAATGGTCATTCCGGTGCATTTTATGGTCAGTTGAAACTTTGGAGGGACTGGAAGGTCGAAACGAGGCCCGGTTTGTCGCAAAATGAGCGTATCTTTGAGGAGGCTGAGATTAACAGCTTCACCGTTAGACGGCCTTCCGAAATTTTAGAATCGCAAAAAAATGATATTTGACCCTCCGTTTTAGCACTTTTTGTCGAAATTTTAGAATCGCAAACAAATATTAATTCAATGACTTACAAATAGGACTGCCAGGGTGCTGACAGTCCTAATTGATACTTGCTGTAACAGCAAGTTTCAATTAGGACTGCCAGCACCCTGGCAGTCCTAGTTCAATGTAGGACTGCCAGGGGGGTGGCAGTCCTAATACTGGATCAGATAGCCATTCTCCGTGCTAAATTACACGGAGAATGACAAGTTTCAATTAGGACTGTCAGCACCCTGACAGTCCTCCTTTTGTGTAGGACTGCCAGGGGGTGACAGTCCTAATTGAAACTCTCTGTGATAGAGAGTTTCAAAATTCTCATCACAGAGACTTACAAATAGGATTGCCAGGGGGGTGGCAGTCCTGATACCGGATCAGATACTTTAACAAATTGGTATATTTTGCCACACATACTTGCACACATGTAAACACATATAACACAGATAGCACACACGTAAACACATGTAACATAGATAGCACACAGGTAGACACATATAACACAGATAGCACACAGGTAGACACATATAACACAGATAGCACACATGTAAACACATATAACATACTGAACTTCATATTTCACTGTATACAAAATTTACTCCATATAGATTAGTGGACTTCATATTTCACTGTATACAAAAGTGGTCCTCCATATACAAAATGTAAAACTGTAAATATATCCATACTTAGTCGATTTCGACGTCGTAGTGGTCAGCCACCACAATTTGTCGTCCCGGACGATTTCGAGCCGATCTGGATATCACTAGAAATATATTGTTTTTTCCGTCCAACTTCTCGACACCAATGTACCGCACCCTCGCTTGATTCAAAATAAAGATCGGTCCAGAATAAATGGGCTACATTGACTGCAATTGGAGCCGCACAAAATCGGAAGATCTCAAGTGCTACAATAGAACTTAAAAGTTAGTACAATTAGACAACATCATAAAGCAAATAGGTTTCATAGATTAGGACCGTGCATAAGATTGGTGTCCATAAATAGCAAATTGTGTTAATAACAAGACCGTCTTATGTACAACAATTGGTGTCCATAAATATCAAACACCTTTACTAAATGTATTGACTAAAACTTTGCATTCAGGTATAACAGATTAGGACTGCCAGAGAGGTGGCAGTCCTTCACATAAGGACTGCCAGGATCCTGGCAGTCCTACTCATATGTAGGACTGTCAGGGTCCTGGCAGTCCTTCTTATGTGAAGGTCTGCCACCTCTCTGGCAGTCCTAGTCTATGATCGGGACTGCCAGAGTGTTGGCAGTCCTCTGTGTCACAACACAAATTTTAACCCGATGAAAAGTTAAAATTTGGTTACCAAGAGGGCTTCCGATGCATCAAAGTGGTCTTCGGACGTGGCGGGAACGTGTTCTTCGGACGTGACGGGAATATTTGATGATCCCGGTTGTTCCATGTTCAATATTTTTCTACATTAAACACAGTTCAACTTTTATATGTGAAATTCATGTTTAAAACATTAAACATATAGTAAATTCTTTGACCTAGAGTTGAGGGGGAGAACAATTTGAAAAAAAATGTAGGGAGAAAAGAAAAGAGTTGGGGTTAAATTCTTTGACCTAGAGTTGAGGGAGAGAAGAAAAGAGTTGAGGGAGAAAAGAAAAGAGAGGAGGGAGAGAGAAAATGAAAATAAAACTTGGTATTTATACCTTTGCTTGGGCTAGTCCCAAGTAAAAAAATTTGATGGCAAACTTGTAATATTTTGAAAGTTTTTTGGGCTAGCCCCTAGCAAAAAGGGTGGTGCCCTTAGAAAAAACCTAAGGAAAAGGTTTTGACTCGTAAGTTTTTTTTTTTTTTTTTGCAACAGAATAAAACCATCTTATGTTATATTGACTTTCTATATAATAATATTCAAAATAGGACAGCTTTGGAGTGAACACACAATGCAAGAAGTATTCAGAAGTAAAAAATTAATCAAGATGTTATTGCTCATCTTAGAAAGTTTTGACTTACAAGTCTTCTTGGCTTCTTGCAAATAGAATAAAATCGTAAATGTAATATCGACTTTGTACAATATAAATGTTATACATCTGTCCTGTGTTATCTTTTATATCCTCTTTCTAGCTTGTTTTGTTTTCTTATACCTTTCCCTCTCATTGTCGTCAAATGTTAGCTTGAGATGGATTATGATACCCAGCACCCACGCTGGTCTGAGGAGCTTATAAAGATGTTCTAATGCTAATCTTAGAAAGGTTTTTGTCTTACAAGTCTTCGCAATAGGATAAAACCATAAATGCAATATTGGCTTCGTACCTAATAAATTATGTACAACTGTTCTAAGTTGCTTTTATGTCCTCTTTTCTATTTTGTTATTTTGCTTATACACTTCCTATCATGTAATCAAATGTTAGCTTGAGATGGACTAAAGGTACCTAAGAACCCGTATGGGAATCTTTGGTCCTAGGCAGGGGATACTCAAGTGTCTTCTGCCCATGGTTAGGGAAAGGGAGACGCCTCTACAATAATACAGTGATGATTGACGACTCAACTTGTTTGGTGAATTATGTAAATTCTCGTTTGTTCATGATTTTCAAGGATACGGGATGCTGTCAGGTACTTGTATGCTTGGCTCTGCTCCAAGTGGTAATGGAACAATGATTGGGATTCTTGCGATCCTTTTATTATCTCTTGAGCATCCATCTCTTTTCTGTTTAGTAAGACGTACTCATTCTATAACATTATAATGGAGCTTCCTTGACCTAAAGATTGCTATAATTTCCTGCCAATGATGCCCCTTTTTGTTCGTGTGCTCTTGTGCTTACTACCAAATATGAAGTGTATATAGCTTCTGTCATGGCTTATATCCAACTCCTAACATGGTCTTATGTTCCTGATTATTTGGCAATGACTAATGCTGTCTGTAATTAATTAATCTAATCTAGCCTATGGTTTTCAACACCTTTTCCCTTCCTTACGCCATAACTTACTTTTAGTGAGATTTGGTAAAAGGAGTCCAGTTTAAACCAAGAGTTTTGCTTTTTTCACAAGCAACTGAGTTCTTTTTAATAAAGGCCTCACCAATTCTCCATTTCGGTGCCTATCCGAACAGCCTTGTAGTAAAATAAACTTAAATTATTTATGAGTGGTAGCATCAGGCATGTGCACCAGTCAAGTACTTCACAAAATAATACTTAAATATTACTACATACATCCAGGCAGGTCTGATACAGACGGGCAAACTAATAGATCTTGTCCAAAATGTCCTTATCTAGGAAAGGGATTTGGATTTCTATGGATGGAATTTTAGGGGAAATAGGATTAGGCTTTATAGGAATTGATGTGATGGTACATTGAAGGGACTGTATTAGTGTTTCTGAATGCAATTAGTTTTTTTTTTTTTTGTATGAATACTGTTATAGTTGGCTGTATCGGGTCTGATGAGGATAATTGAGTATGAGATGATCGAGTTTATGGCTTAGGATCAAGGATAAAAGTGTTTTTGAGCCCATGGAAGAGGGCAGTGAATTGGGCCCTCAGGTTTAACGGAAGAGGCGAAAAGACCTGCTGCTGGTCATTTCCGGCAAAGAAGAACAATTTGGCAGTTGGGCAATATAAGGTGGGAAAGGGTTTTTAATCTTGGTGACAGAACTGTATGGAAGGATAATAATAGAGGGGACAGCTTTGCACCTTTTCTCATAGGGTTTCACGCACAAATAGAATAACAAAAGATGTAGAGAGTTGAAAACTATTACAGATGAGGAACCATGGATACAATCATAATATTCTCGTGCATGCAATTATGTTTATGGTGGCACTATATCTATATATATATATATATATATATATATATATATATATATATATATAGGTTAGCAGTACAATGTTCAGAAAGAAGACTCTTGACTGAAGATTACTGACAACTCTTATGAAACTTTGCATACAGGACCCTAGCCTTTAAGACAATAAAGCTACCTGAAACTCAAATAAAAGCTAGTTAAACTTAAATTTCACATAAGCTGCTAAAATCCAATTGATCTCCTTCTTGCCCAAGTAGTGTATTCATAAACTTTGTCTGTAACTATATAAAAGGATGGAAGGTAGATCTCATTTAAAGTTTATTTTCCTGTACTTTTTAGCTTGCTACACAAAATAGTGCTATTCTGTGATGCCGACTTATATGAATAAGCAATTTACAATCTTAAATAGTTCTATGATATCAGTCCATAGATGCGTCATTATTTGAGAATTATATGGATTTTCTTATGGATATGACCACTTATTATCTATTTCTTACAGATAGCCCTTTGGTTGCTTTTATGGTGGAAATCCACTGCAGTTGTGCTCATACTATCGAAGATTTTCTTTGCAGGTGCTGTTTATGTGTGTTGTAGTTCTCTTCTCTTCTTTTGATGGGGAAAAAAGGCTCTACAATAATTGTGTATTTGTGTATATATCACATTGTGAATTTATACTTGCAGGTGTTTCATTGTTTGCTGCCCTTGGTTTTCTTGTCTATGGAGGGAGGTGAGTCGTTGGTAAATCATATACGTTTTTGTTTCTTGAGGAACTGTAACATGTATAATTTTAGTTATTCTTTCTCTTCCAGTTTCTTCATATGTTATTCATTCTTTCGTTGGATAATTGTATTCCAATGCATGTGTTTTCTAATTGAAATTTGTAGTTTTGAAACTTTTTCCGTGATTGCAATTCTATTTCAAGTTTAAAAAGGAAAAATTACGACGTTCCTGGAAGAAAACTCTTGAGAAGCTATATTTCTTTGTTCTTATTGTCTTCTCATTATCTGCAACTATTATAGCATGCCTATTTTCTACATGTTTTTGTGATATGTTCTTCTTTTGAGATTGAGGTCTCTAGAATCCTAGATATACTGTTCGGTGTTAATTAGTACAGTAAAAAATGAATTTAATTGGTGCCATGTTTTCAACATCAAACTTAGCCCTTTCTATACTGTTAACGTCAAATACAGTCATGGTAGTTACTAACACCAAAGCATATGCGGACACTGAATGCTGTGAACACAAATATGCGCGCCTCTTGAATTATTGTGTAGCTTCTATCCATGCTAGATCTTTATTACCATTTGCTTGATCTTTGATTGAAGTGAAAAACTTCCCTTTACTGAATCCTTATGAAGATATGTATTGGACGTTCCTACACCTACATAATATACACACCTACATGATATATTGTTGCTGTTCCTTGACTTGCCTCTTGTTATTTCAGTGTGCTTCTAGCCTATACTATACATGTAGGGAGTTCTCTTTCTTCCTTGACCGAGGTCTGTTTAATACCGATGTTGGTCTGAATCATCCAAGATGGTGAATGCTATTGCTTACAGATTATAAATAATTTCCCAGTAATACATTTTGAAAACTACTATGGGGAGGGCATCACCTGGCACCACTGTTAGGCTTTTGCTGCTTTCACTTCCAGAGTAAAGTAGACTTCCCTGTGTTCCCAAGGGCAGCACCTTAGTATCCGGGGCCAGTAGCAAGACCATATACTGCTCAGCTCATCTTTTCTTTCAGAAACTTCCGTTCATTCTCCTATAAAGAGTCATTCAATTGAATACAGTTTCGCTTTTTTAGCTAAAAGCTGAAAGAAAATACCCTTTAGAGAGAGGAATCCGTTGAATTTTGCCTACGATTCAAAGGTGGATCACTCATCAGCTGATGCCTAGATTCCTACACTAATTTCTGCACTGAGACACCCTTTTTGCATTTTGAAAAATACTATACATGTGTCATTTATATCTTTTTTAATGATCAGGCTCTTTCTCATGTTGAAAAGATTCCCTGTTGAATCAAAAGGAAGACGCAAGAAGTTGCAGGAGGTATTTTGGATCATCCTACTGTTTATGAATGTGGCGGTATCATTCTTTTGTGTTCATTCTGACTGGATTCTTATCTCTTTGTTTCCTTCTTAGGTTGGTTATGTCACTACTATATGTTTCACTTGTTTTCTTGTGAGGTGCATTATGGTAAGTACGACTTACTGTATATTAGTGTTATGCTCTGATTAGGCCATTTATCTCGAAATTCTTTTTTGGTCTATTGGATGATATATTTACTTAATACATCAACTATTTTTTCACACAGATGTTCTTCAACGCATTCGACTTAGCGGCAAACTTGGATGTTCTGGACCATCCAATTCTCAACTTTTTATACTACATGGTATAGGTCCAATCCTTGTTTTGCATATTACTGTTCAACTCTATATTATATACAGTTGAACCAAGTCACTGCCATTACCTTACATTTATTAGTTTGAATATTATTTTTCTGTAAGGAAAGTGGATATTTTGCTTTACAAAATGACACGGCACCAGTCGTTTATTCCCGACTGTTGTTGATAGGCAGTATCTTAAAATTCAGCTACCTAGGTCTGGTTAGATGTTTGGCAGCTGGATGTGGTAGTGCTACTAATATTATGCCTCTACTTGAATACAATGTAAAGGCTCTTAAAGATGTGGGATGCTGGTTTCGTGTGTGTGGAGGTTGGGGTTGGGGGGGGGGGGGGGGGGGGGGGGGGGGGGGGGGTGGTGTGGAGGAGGGGATGAATAAATCCATTTCCTTTGAATACCCTTGCTTCATATATCACAATTCCTTGAGTTTCCCTTGCTGAACCTGCGCCCGTATTATGAGTCAAATTTAGTCCCCCCTTAAATATCTGCTTCTATATAGGGTATAAGTATAACTTCCCTTGTTGAACCTGTGCCCGTATTATGAGGGTAAACTCAATAGTCTTGTTTTATTTTAGGACACTGCTATTTTGACCGTAGTTTTTGTGACAACATCTGGCCTGCTGCAGTGTGGCGGCCTCCCCTTGGCTTGGGTTTTAAGGGGGAAGGGGTCCGGTGTTAGCATGGGGGCAATGGTTGGTTGCCACGTGAGCCTGCGGTGACGCCATCGGTCACAAACCGCGGGAAAAATTATCATTTTCCTTTATTTTATTGCTAAGTTTTTGTTTGTTAGTTTTACTTATATTCTGGTTTACACCATTACTTCATGTTTTGTTTTAAATACTAACAATGTAAATGTAATAATTTTCTTTTGTTGTTTCTCGCAATTTTTTGAGGAGTTTGAACTACTTCTGCATTGATACTTGCAGCTGGTGGAAATTCTCCCGTCGTCTCTAGTTCTGTTCATCTTAAGGAAGCTACCTCCCAAGCGTGGAATCACACAATATCATCCTATTCGCTAATGTAGATATATAAACAGCCTCGATACTTGCTCGTTCCGACAAGAAATACCTCGTGCTTCGACGGACCTAAGTTCTATGATACAGGAATCATACAAAAGAAGCAGAAAAAAAGTCTTGTGCAGAAGTTTTTTTTTATTCTGCTTCAAGTGCTTAGCTTTATGCCTGGAAGCTGCCAAGAAGGATTTATGTGATGTGCATGTCAGATCCTGTAAAATTCCTGTGTTATGATAATGTTTTGTTCGTCTTAAAACCAACACGTTCGTAATGTAGAATAATACTCTGCAGGTCATAGCTTTAATTTCTGTTATATAATGACACTGGCTGTAGTTTGATTGGATTGATTCTTTTACCGATTCTACGAGAAGTGTTCGGACTAATTGTGGATTACTGGTGTGTAATGTAATAATATACTTTGTGTCGCATATGATCTGTAATGTATCATTGCTGAAGATTATGCATTTGAAAGCAGTAGAACTATGTAAAAATGTAAAAATAGGAAACTGATTATTGTCTAATTACATACCAAATCTACAGGTGCTGATGGTGGAGGGGGTTGGGGTTCCCTACACGTAAGGTGATACTCCTGGTAGGACAGGCAGGGATTATAACTTGGGACTTCCAACTGCCAGTCATGGTGATATGGTTTTGAACGTTAGCTTTCTGATTTTACTTGACCCTGACTATTGGTTAGGTTCTCTATTTTCTGTCTATTGGATGTTAAGTGGCTCCTGGGAACTTTGCAAGAAATTTTAAAATAGAACTTTGGTTGCCGAAGGAATTGAGGAGGAAAGGAAAGTGATTCTCAATGGAAGAAAAAATAGGGGAAAAAGTGTTCCCTATATTTGGATGCCAAAGGAATTGAAGAGAAAAGAAAAGTGATTCTCAATGGAAGAAAAAATAGGGAAAAAAAAAATGATTTCATCCATCCATCTATGCAATGAATCACTTTCTTACATTGAAATATGTACTTTTCTTTTTAATTTTTTTGGCATTTTCAAACATAAAAATTAATAGGAATTGTAATTTTTCAAAGGGGATGAATTTTCTCCCTATTCCTTTTCGCGAACCAAACACGGCCTTAGGAATAATTCATTTTCCCGTGTGATTGTACTTATTTTGTTAGGATGTGTTATGTTTTCATCTGCTAACCGCTAAGAGCTAGGCGGCTATGAAATAAAACATCTTGTTGATGCAGAATTGTGAATTTATTTTGTGCGAAGAAGAGTAAACCTGGTGGTGAAGGTTGTGGCATGCTTACAAATGTGACGAACTGCTTTAAATAAATACCGAGTAATGCTTGGTCCAGATTATTGGAAAAAGAAACTAAAATCTAAAATTTCCAGCTACCACAATAGAAATCAAAATATATAAATAATTAAACAAGAGTAGTACCTAAGCAATGATAGCAAAGGGTAAATATTTAGGATTTATATATTTGGAATAGATTAAGCCTTTGTACTATGACTAAATTGTATTCGAATTCAGGAATTACAATATAACAAAAACAACAAAAACAACAAAGCTGTTATCCTAAAGAGGTGGGCTGTTTGAAATCTTCTTCTTCCATTCGGCTCTGTTGAAGACAATGTTCCAATGTCCTCTATGTAACATTAATGCTAATAAGATTCACTCTTTCGATAACATTTTAAATCATGTTAGTTTAGGTCTATCTAGTTCTAGCAGCTCCTTTAACGCGTATTATCACTTCCTCTTAAAGTGCAAAATGTTGGGACTGAAAGTGTCGATATCGTGCTCCGAAACCGTGTCTGAAACTGATCACAGAGGAAACTTAGGCCAACCCATTTGAGATATTAACCACCCGTCTAATGCAAGTACCAAGCACATATGAGAATACAGTATTTTCGGTGACCGTGTCACCTGGACATATCCCAATCTTTGTAACCTCAAGTAAAATAATAATATTGAATACAAACTTTTGAACCTTTGTCCAAAGATTTAACCCCCTTACCGAATTCAAGAAGGAAGCATGAGATTACAATGTAATCACTCATCCTACTCGTAGTGACCTTCCTGAACGAAGACGACGACTCCCTGCACAGATCTCCTCTTACTGTTGTCTCGAACGACGAGCCCTAAAAGCAAAGTGTGGACTTTTTCTTAATTTTATGTGGACAAGCACCCTCAATTCTCTTGTCTGTGCTCCTCCTATACCTCCACCCTGAACTCATATAAATAGGTTGAAAAATCATATTTTAGGTCATAGGAAACCCTAAAGTAGCCCAGCACAAACCCTATTGTAGGTCATACGAAACCCTAATCCAACAAGGAGTTCTAGAAATCACAAATAACATGAGGAAATTAGTTTTAAAAGTTCCAACATAATTATGATACTAAGCTGATAAGCTCCAAGAACAAGTTAGCAAAACATCCATAAATGCAGGATTGGTTGTATGAGAAACAAACAAATTTTCTCCACAAATTCAAATATGTGGTTGGATAACATGTGGCTTGTTATGACAAAACAACAATGAGTCAAGAATAGATAACCAACCTCAACACATTCATAAGGCTAATAACTAATAAGATGGCACGTGGGCTGGAACAAGCTTACAAAATTGTGATCAAAATGTGACTATCTCATAAAATGATGAACAATATTGGCGGCATCTTTTCTTTTCTAACACGACCAATCACTACATATTAGAAAATCTACTACTTATATACAAAATGTGTTGAGAAAGACTAAGATAACAACTGGATTGAATCTTGTTTGGATAAGGATAAAACTCTTAACCAAGTCAATATTAATAACAAATACTGAAGATTAACATGGTATCTGAGCTATGTTGCACGGACACAGAAAAATAGTGTCCGTATCATGTCCGTGCCCATGCCTTGGCAACATAGGTAATCATCTTTGTATCCATTTGAAAATATTTGTATCACGTATCCGTATCGTGTCCATATCCGTTCATGCGTCGGTAATTGTGCAGCATAGTATTTGAGATATCGAGGTTAAAATGTCGTCTGATTGCTCACTTTAAGCAGGTGATTGCTCACTTTAAGAAGATTTACAAAATTCTGGCTATAAAACCACAAGATGGGAATTCTGACAATTTTTTTTTCGGAACTGCTATTTGGCCCGCAGGTGGGCCAGCCTGCCCGCCACGTGGCCCTCCTCTATTAATCGGTCAACGGTGTGGACCCCATGCTAACAGGAGGGCCAATTGCGGGCAAAAAAGTATTTCCGAATTTTTTTACCAAGGGGATATGTTGACCTATGTGTTTGAGTAAATTCATCTACTCCAGCATGGTTTTGATATTAGTGTTGTGATTAGTCTGGTGAACAACATTCGTGTTGCGTGAGCAATATTATAGATTTCGTTGTCTGAAGCATCTTGATGGACCTATGCTCACGGAGAATCAGATGATCAATGCCCACTGTCAAAAAGCCTTTATTTGCTACTGTTATGACATATGAGTACGTCATCATGACCCGTGCCGGTCTTTAAAATTTGGGGGATGTGGCGAACTCTAATAGTGGTACCCCTAAGCTTAATATTCATATTATATTTTTTTGCTCCATCCAATTATTTTCTTATAGGAGGCATATTTGCTTCTCTAGTCTTTAGTGATATGCAAACAAACAAATATTCACCAAATTGTTTTATTAAGAGGCATGTTTGTTTCTAGGGGTGAGCATCGGTTCGGTTCGGTTCAAACCGAATCGAATATGTGAAAACCGAAATAACCGTAAACCGTATTTCTCAAAACCGAAAACCGAACCGTTTTTATAAAAACCGAACAAAACCGAACCGAATTAATTCGGTTCGATTTTCGGTCGGTTCGGTTTCATGGACCAATGTGCATGGCCTTCAAGTTTTTAGCAAAATGAGCCTATTTAAATAAATTTTTTAAAAAATATATGACATTATTGTATTCATGAATTGTTATATTACATAGAGTGAAAGATATTAGTATATATAGATTGAGGGTAGATAGAGAGAGTGCTCAAAGAAGCACCGACATAGAATAGGAGAAGAGAGTGCGCTCAGTTAGGGATTAATAAACATTAGTATATGCATATTGTGGGTAGTTTGATAAATTACTAAATCTAAATCGGTTTTCGGTTCGGATCGGTTTTTCGGATGATGTAGTGCCCCGTCCCGCAAAGTCAATCGGAGGAATCGAAACGCCGACGGCGTTGGAAACTTAGCCTTGCAACGGCTGCTCGAAGGCTCGCTCGTCCGAGGCGATTCCTCGCTCAGGTGGGGTAGTTTCGGTAAACTTGCCTCATCTTAGCCTTCACTTAATAATGCGCATGTTTTCAACTTGCACTGGTAGGCTAATCTAAAAGCTACGCACCAACATAGCTAAGGAAATAATCCCGTCGGATCGGAATGTCTTAGAACATGGAAAATGGTCCCACGGTCTTCATAGAAGTCGGCTCAGCGTGCTTCCAATTGACACTCAATCCTTCGATCCCGTGGCTTGGGAGAAGGACGTTGGCTTAAGTTAAGTTGCCCCGACACTTGAAATAGCCTAAGTCATAGGCGTCGCCTGCGTGAATGCTTGTTAAAGCATGCACGGTCCCGTCATGTTGCCCCGACACTCAAACTAGCCTAAGTCATAGGCGTTGCCCGCATGAATGCTTGTTAAAGCATGCACGGTCCCGTCATGTTGCCCCGACACTCAAACTAGCCTAAGTCATAGGCGTCGCCCGCATGAATGCTTGTTAAAGCATGCACGGTCCCGTCATGTTGTCCCGACACTCAAACTAGCCTAAGTCATAGGCGTCGCCCGCATGAATGCTTGTTAAAGCATGCACGGTCCCGTCATGTTGCCCCGACACTCAAACTAGCCTAAGTCATAGGCGTCGCCCGCATGAATGCTTGTTAAAGCATGCACGGTCCCGTCATGTTGCCCCGACACTCAAACTAGCCTAAGTCATAGGCGTCGCCCGCATGAATGCTTGTTAAAGCATGCACGGTCCCGTCATGTTGCCCCGACACTCAAACTAGCCTAAGTCATAGGCGTCGCCCGCATGAATGCTTGTTAAAGCATGCACGGTCCCGTCATGTTGCCCCGACACTCAAACTAGCCTAAGTCATAGGCGTCGCCCGCATGAATGCTTGTTAAAGCATGTACGGTCCCGTCCCGCAAGGCTTGGCATAGCCTTCGCACGTCCCGCAAGTTAAGTCGTCTCGCACGGCTCGTTGGCTTAAGTCTAGGCACCCAAAAAGTTGGTTGTCCAAGTCGACCCCGTGCCTAGCACGTTCCCTCGATGCGGAGCTCGGCGTAGCCCTCGCTCGTCGAGTCGTCGCCTGAATAAGTTAGAAAAGTGTTGTGCTGGGCTATCAAAGCCATTTCTAGCACTGTCCCGCTCTATCTACGGTTGTCAAGTTGCGTAGTCCCTTGAGAACAAGGCTCGTCGTATAAGTCTATGACTTGAGCGTTAGCGTCGCCTATAGAGAACCACAAGCCTGTCTAAGGCACGAGTCTTGGTCGTTTTAGTGAAAAGCTTGCCACGAATAAAGTAAGTCCACGCGACTGGTTGTTGCCGAGATCGATCCCGCTACTTGGGAGTCTCGCTACGTCCTGATATGTCTCGCACACGAGATCGGTCCCCTAGCTTGGGAGTCTCGCTAAGTCTTGAAATGTCCCGCACACGAGATCGGTCCCCTGGCTTGGGAGTCTCGCTAAGTCTTGATATGTCCTGCACACGAGATCGGTCCCCTGGCTTGGGAGTCTCGCTAAGATCTGATAGAAAGAAGGAATGCATGGTCATGTTAAGAAAGGACTGGATAGACTGGATAGATCGAGTATGCATGGTCATTGGGCAACTTGTCGACAAGATGTAGTCTTCTCGAGTGATCACCGGGGCGATGGGATCATTCGGCCCGGAAGAAGCGAGTGTGGCTCAAAGTAGGATGCTGGATGACCGCATGGGAGAGTTCCACCCCACCGGGCTAGCTACCCGTGTTGGTACAGGTGGATATCCCACGAGCCATGTCCAAGATAGCTTGAAATTGCTAGTGACCACCTCATGTAGATGTGTCGGCAATAGCGGCACACCGCGTGTATGCCTTTGGATTGAGTCTAGAACTTGAATGCTTGTCTAGACGGGAACACAATGTCTGGGCCTAAGATTGGGCTGCAGCATAGGCACCGTGCTTGGCACGATAGGTGGCGTCGGGATGTTCATGAAAGTGATACTATGGTCCACAAGTCTTGTCTAAGTTAGCAAATGGGTCTAACAGGAAGGCCGCAAGGCGGTAGCACGATAAGTCTTGATAACTTGCGAGGCGTGGCCTCATCTTGAAGCACAGACAAGTCCAAGAAAGGTCTAGAGGCTCGGCCTGCACGAGTCTTCCTATTGCCGTCCTTGGCACTTGAATCGTTGGCATGAGAATAGGTCTAGTGGCGCTGAAGTTTAAGTAAAGGTCTTGGCACGGCCGAGTTCGCATAAGTTGTCCCTCAGCGAAGCACTGTCCCGAACATGTTAAGTTACGAATAGAATACGGCGCGACCCTGCCGTCCCGAGTTCAAGTTTGGTCAAGTATCTAAGCGATGAGGCACTGCCTCGATCGAAACACACGTTGGCATTATAGCACGACCTCGTTGTTGCACGACCTGGTCGTTGCATCGTTAAGCATAGACCGAGACGTCTTGTTTAAAATGCATCCTAAGGCAAGAATAGAAAGACAATTGAAAGGGTTTAAGCTGCACAAAGTAAATAAAACGTGTCGGTTATGTATGGGTGGGCGAGAAGCTCACTCCACCAGTACAGTGGTACTGACACCCATACAGTGTTCCATGTGCAGGCACAGGTAGAAGCTCGTGGTGCGGAGCTCGCTTGGATGCGTCGAGGCACGGAGTTCCTTGGCGAGTCGAAGCGTGCGACCGCGTGATCTGAAGACTTATACAGGACATAATGTATGGACATCGCCTTCCGAAGCTTCCGCTGACTCAAGCATTGTAATCAAGAGAAAAGTGAGCACGAGAGACTTGTAATTTGGCCTTGCGCCCACAAATGTAATCTTGTATTCAATATCAATAAAAGAGCTTCTTTTGAATGACTTGTGTTCATGTGTTCTTCTTTAAATTCTGCTGCAATGTATTCAATATTTCTGCTTGGGACTTCTGTGCGACGACCCCGTCGCCGCCGATGTAATCGGCCGTTATGGAACTGCCTTGTACGAGCGCAATCTAGGCTCATGCGGCATCACGCCTTAGCGAGGACGATCGCTCCTACGGAAGCAGGGCGTGACATAATGGTATCAGAGCACGGCTTTACGTCCTTGGACTTCAAGTTGAATTTCTCAGTTTTGAAAGCTCATCGTTGATAAAGAAGTGCGCTCTCTCTCTCGAATGTCCTTCGGCATGTCCATACAATAAGTCTAAATATTTTTAAAAGCTCGTTCAAGCGTTCAATCGAACGCATCGATAGGCAACGGCCTTTGTGCCGAACGATATTAAACCTGACTCGATAGAGAACACATGCTAAGTTAACATGTCGCGTGCGTGCCTAACTAGTCATGTGTTGACCCTAGCAGTTGAGCGTGCAAACTCGAATATAGTTCGCACGGGATAACCATGCGCACGGCCTTTTGGCTAAGTTGCGTCGCGTATCACGCACCTCGACTTTTGGTACAAACGAGTTGCGAGCGATATCAGGTACCGCTCGGTCGGAAGCGAAGCTGCACTTAGAGTGTCTATCAATAGAAACGCTATCGAGTTAACGCTTAGGCATACACGAAGGATTGACTTGGATTTTGAGGAAATAGTACAAACGACTTAGTGCGTCGATACGACGCGAGTGATTACGCTAGGAATTTGTCGAATGAATCCGAAATATGTCTTAGAGCATGACGCGAACGTGATTGTAGGCTAGATCGGATGGCTCGAATCCGAGTGGTGTATGGATTTTCTTAGAAATCATTCGAGCAAATATTGAGGATTACGAGTATGTCGACGAGGCGATGCGATCGCGCAAAGCCTTAGAACGCGTCACGCTTAGTTGGTCGTGACTTCGAATGTCCCAAACGAGCATCTCGTTCGGATGACTTGCGAATAGGCAACGCGAGTTAGAAAACGATATCGAAGTGATTCAGAACGATGAATGAAAATAAATGGTCTTGATCGAGGAAACTTAGAGGATCGCGCGTACGATATCGGATTGATGCAAATGAAATGTGACTTGAGTTTCGAACAACGATCTTGAAACGAGCTTGAGGAATTGCGATCGAACTTGATCTTGAATATCGAGAAAATTATGGGATATCCAGTCCGAATAATAACATCGGTCGCACAACTCGAAATTGGTTGCAAAGGAAGATCGTCGGGTTACGCATATCGTCGATGGTATTGAGGCGTATCAAAGATCGATATGCGATAACTCGGGGGTACTCTGACTCGACGAATGACGATCGTGCAAATGTCATTGTTCCGATGGATGCTATAATCGGGATGTTAAAATGTGTCGAAGAAAAGATAAAACTTGGCTCGAGGATTTTCTAGTTGAATGAATGACGGTCGGACTATCGAACTTGGATTGGATGAAAAATGAAACATTTGGATTTGCTTCGCCGATAACCACAACTTCGACATTCTTGTCTTATGCGAGCGCAACTCCAGCCTCGCACATGCATTGCGCCGATTAGGACGATCACTCCGCGTGAGCGCTGGTATGGTGATTCATACAGCGGGGGTGATTGAACTAGCATGGCATGGCAATCTGATTGCTTCGACTTGTGGTTTGAGGCGAAGGTAGACTCGAGAACAACTTAGTATGCTTGATGATGGAATTTGAGGATTACGTAGGTCCAATCCGCGTATCGAAAACATGAGTCTAGACTCAAACAAGAGTTGCACCCCGATGAGAATGATTATTCCGCGGGTGCGTTGCATGGTGATTCATGAACCACCGTGGATAATCGGACTCGCGTGAGATTGGGGCGCAATATATTGTCAAAGCTAGACGACCTCATGATCGAATACATGAATTGATTAGAATGGGTGATTTGAATGGATTCGAATTCGTTGCGCTGAGCAACGAACGTCTTGATACAAAATAGGTGATCGTGCTCGATGTTTAGAAATCTGAGTGATGCGAGCTTGGGTAAAAATTTCCGTACTACCGACTATGATTTGACCATAGGATTGGGGTCAGTATTGGCATTATTGTTGGGGAACTATGATTCCAATCCTGACATTGACTTAGCCTCCCAAAGATTGGCCTAGCGCTTAGGCGAAACGCCCTGTTTCATGAGTTATCAATCGAAGAATTGATCTTGAGGATTGGTTTGAATGGATAGCATAAATCATGAACATAGGAAACCCTGCTCACGAGACTCGGCTGACATGCATATATTTCAGGGACGCCTGGATATGTGCACGATACGACTCGAGTGAGAATGACAAATTCCCTATCATGCGGCTTGGCTGAATACATGTATTTTGGGGACGCTTGGAATGCAAGCACGATCCAGCCAAGTGATACGATGAGTTCAAGCAAGACTTAAAAAATGGGAGTGTGTCGAGATCTTGAAATCATGTTAACGGAAAGATTGATAGTTGTGAGAGCGTGGCTCGGAATTGAGGAAACGCGTAGGCGAAGTGCATACGATTAAGTCTTAGCTATAGAAATGATAGGATGGCTTGCCACCAGGAAAGTCTCGAGGACGAGACTTGTTCTGAGTGGTGTATGTTGTAGTGCCCCGTCCCGCAAAGTCAATCGGAGGAATCGAAACGCCGACGGCGTTGGAAACTTAGCCTTGCAACGGCTGCTCGAAGGCTCGCTCGTCCGAGGCGACTCCTCGCTCAGGTGGGGTAGTTTCGGTGAACTTGCCTCATCTTAGCCTTCACTTAATAATGCGCATGTTTTCAACTTGCACTGGTAGGCTAATCTAAAAGCTACGCACCAACATAGCTAAGGGAATAATCCCGTCGGGTCGGAATGTCTTAGAACATAGAAAATGGTCCCACGGTCTTCATAGAAGTCGGCTCAGCGTGCTTCCAATTGACACTCAATCCTTCGATCCCGTGGCTTGGGAGAAGGACGTTGGCTTAAGTTAAGTTGCCCCGACACTTGAAATAGCCTAAGTCATAGGCGTCACCTGCGTGAATGCTTGTTAAAGCATGCACGGTCCCGTCATATTGCCCCGACACTCAAACTAGCCTAAGTCATAGGCGTTGCCCGCATGAATGCTTGTTAAAGCATGCACGGTCCCGTCATGTTGCCCCGACACTCAAACTAGCCTAAGTCATAGGCGTCGCCCGCATGAATGCTTGTTAAAGCATGCACGGTCCCGTCATGTTGCCCCGACACTCAAACTAGCCTAAGTAATAGGCATCGCCCGCATGAATGCTTGTTAAAGCATGCACGGTCCCGTCATGTTGCCCCGACACTCAAACTAGCCTAAGTTATAGGCGTCGCCCGCATGAATACTTGTTAAAGCATGCACGGTCCCGTCATGTTGCCCCGACACTCAAACTAGCCTAAGTCATAGGCGTCGCCCGCATGAATGTTTGTTAAAGCATGCACGGTCCCGTCATGTTGCCCCGACACTCAAACTAGCCTAAGTTATAGGCGTCGCCCGCATGAATGCTTGTTAAAGCATGCACGATCCCGTCATGTTGCCCCGACACTCAAACTAGCCTAAGTCATAGGCGTCGCCCGCATGAATGCTTGTTAAAGCATGCACGGTCCCGTCATGTTGTCCCGACACTCAAACTAGCCTAAGTCATAGGCGTCGCCCGCATGAATGCTTAACAAAGCATGCACGGTCCCGTCCCGCAAGGCTTGGCATAGCCTTCGTACGTCCCGCAAGTTAAGTCGTCTCGCACGGCTCGTTGGCTTAAGTCTAGGCACCCAAAAAGTTGGTTGTCCAAGTCGATCCCGTGCCTAGCACGTTCCCTCGACGCGGAGCTCGGCGTAGCCTTCGCTCATCGAGTCGTCGCCTGAATAAGTTAGACAAGTGTTGTGCTGGGCTATCAAAGCCATTTCTAGCACTGTCCCACTCTATCTGTGGTTGTCAAGTTGCGTAGTCCCTTGAGAACAAGGCTCGTCGTATAAGTCTATGACTTGAGCGTTAGCGTCGCCTATAGAGAACCATAAGCCTGTCTAAGGCATGAGTCTTGGTCGTTTTAGTGAAAAGCTTGCCACGAATAAATTAAGTCTACGCGACTGGTTGTTGCCGAGATCGATCCTGCTACTTGGGAGTCTCGCTACGTCCTGATATGTCTCGCACACAAGATCGGTCCCCTGGCTTGGAAGTCTCGCTAAGTCTTGAAATGTCCCGCACACGAGATCGGTCCCCTGGCTTGGGAGTCTCGCTAAGTCTTGATAAGTCCCGCACACGAGATCGGTCCCCTGGCTTGGGAGTCTCGCTAAGATCTGATAGAAAGAAAGAATGCATGGTCATGTTAAGAAAGGACTGGATAGACTGGATAGATCGAGTATGCATGGTCATTGGGCAACTTGTCGACAAGGTGTAGTCTTCTCGAGTGATCACCGGGGCGATGGGATCATTCGGCCCGGGAGAAGCGAGTGTGGCTCAAAGTAGGATGCTGGATGACCGCATGGGAGAGTTCCACCCCACCGGGCTAGCTACCCGTGTTGGTACAGGTGGATATCCCACGAGCCATGTCCAAGATAGCTTGAAATTGCTAGTGACCACCTCATGTAGATGTGTCGGCAATAGCGGCACACCGCGTGTATGCCTTTGGATTGAGTCTAGAACTTGAATGCTTGTCTAGACGGGAACACAATGTCTGGGCCTAAGATTGGGCTGCAGCATAGGCACCGTGCTTGGCACGATAGGTGGCGTCGGGATGTTCATGAAAGTGATACTATGGTCCACAAGTCTTGTCTAAGTTAGCAAATGGGTCTAACAGGAAGGCCGCAAGGCGGTAGCACGATAAGTCTTGATAACTTGCGAGGCGTGGCCTCATCTTGAAGCACAGACAAGTCCAAGAAAGGTCTAGAGGCTCGGCCTGCACGAGTCATCCTATTGCCGTCCTTGGCACTTGAATCGTTGGCACGAGAATAGGTCTAGTGGCGCTGAAGTTTAAGTAAAGGTCTTGGCACGGCCGAGTTCGCATAAGTTGTCCCTCAGCGAAGCACTGTCCCGAACATGTTAAGTTACGAATAGAATACGGCGCGACCCTGCCGTCCCGAGTTCAAGTTTGGTCAAGTATCTAAGCGATGAGGCACTGCCTCGATCGAAACACACGTTGGCATTATAGCACGACCTCGTTGTTGCACGACCTGGTCGTTGCATCGTTAAGCATAGACCGAGACGTCTTGTTTAAAATGCATCCTAAGGCAAGAATAGAAAGACAATTGAAAGGGTTTAAGCTGCACAATGTAAATGAAACGTGTCGGTTATGTATGGGTGGGCGAGAAGCTCACTCCACCAGTACAGTGGTATTGACACCCACACATTATTTCATGTGCAGGCACAGGTAGAAGCTCGTGGTGCGGAGCTCGCTTGGATGCGTCGAGGCACGGAGTTCCTTGGCGAGTCGAAGCGTGCGGCCGCGTGATCTGAAGACTTATACAGGACATAATGTATGGACATCGCCTTCCGAAGCTTCCGCTGACTCAAGCATTGTAATCAAGAGAAAAGTGAGCACGAGAGACTTGTAATTTGGCCTTGCGCCCACAAATGTAATCTTGTATTCAATATCAATAAAAGAGCTTCTTTTGAATGACTTGTGTTCATGTGTTCTTTTTTAAATTCTGCTACAATGTATTCAATATTTCTGCTTGGGACTTCTGTGCGATGACCCCGTCGCCGCCGATGTAATCGGCCGTTATGGAACTGCCTTGCACGAGCGCAATCTAGGCTCGTGCGGCATCACGCCTTAGCGAGGACGATCGCTCCTACGGGAGCGGGACGTGACAGATGAAGAACCGAAAACCAAACCGTTATTTCAAATTTTCAAAATTTTAAACCGTAAACCGAACCGATAACCGAAAAACCGAACCGTTTGTCATATTTCGGTTCGGTTCGGTTCGGTTTTCGATTTTCAAATGTTATATGCTCACCCCTATTTGCTTCTCTAATCTAATTTGCATGATATCACATTTCGAAATGAATCATCTAGACACGAACACTATACAATCAAATAACATTATAATAATTTTCCAACAAATAATAGTTAATAACAAATAAACAATTAATAACAAATATAAAAATATTTTCTTTCTTAGTTTCTTTATTAGTTGATTTTAATCTCAATAAGAATAACTATGCAATCAAATGAGAAGAACATATTTTTCAAATAAATTAGTCAAACACAAATAAAGATAATCAACAACATTTTTTTAGCCAAGGACATAATTTTCTAATAAATTATAATTTATAAGTCCACTGCAATTTAGACTTTACTTCTGTGATTGTAAAAAATAATTATGAGGCTTTGCTGATAATGTAAGTGATTCCTCAAAATGTAATGTGAGGACAGGAAGGCATCATTGACACAACAATTAAGAAATAGACCAAAATATGAGTGCTTCAAACAAAATCTAAAAATTAACAACAATTTATATTATTATAAATAAAAATCAAAGTTTTACATGTGGAAACATATGGAAAGGGAGGGACTGACTGATTCGTGGCTTATAAAAAGAATTATTCCACAGTCGACCACAAACAATAGTCTCTCTGTAAAAAAAAGAAGAAAAAAGAAATCCCAAAAAACAACTCAGTCAGCGGCCACAAAATCTCTTCTAATATTTGTCTCTTCAAATCCGGACCGCAAGAGTAGCTTACAAATCCGGATCATTTTAGTATCATAGTGGACATGATACAACTTGTCTCTTTAATTCAAATCTGATAAGTATAAGTCCACATTATACTTAGTACTTGTCTCTTTAGTCGGCGGGTCTTTTTATTTGTCATAGTCATAGCAAGCTCTCTAAAATTTCAAATTATAGCCTTTTTAGTTGGCTTATATTGACTATTTTTTTTGATGCCCTCCAAAATTTTAAGCCTGAAGCAAATGTCTCATGGAGCTCATATTAAGTCCGGACCTGATCATGACACGGAGTTCTCCTAGGTTTTATTTGCTACTGTTATGACTTGTGAGGCCAAAGCATGAAAGAATTTTTTTTGGAATGAACAGTATTTTTCTTATGTTTTTTTTTTCTTTCTAAGAAAACTGTTTGAAATGATTGATATATACATTAGTTTGAGTTTGAGTAGATTCATTAACTTGAGCATGGTTTTGATATTAGTGTTGTGACTAGTCTGGTGAACAAAATTCGTAGTGTTGCATGAGCAATAGTATAGATTTCGTTGTCTGAAGCATCTTGATGGACCCATGCTCATGGAGAATCAGATGATCAATGCTCACGGTCAAAGAGCCTTTATTTGCTACTGTTATGACTTATGAGGACTTCATCATGACACGAGTTCTGCTAGGTTTTATTTTTCGAAAATTTTCACCTAAAGCATTAATAGTTTATTAAATTGTATGGAAAGCACAACTTTTTAAAAATTTCCAACCAAAGTACCAGAACGCCTATCCGAAGGGCGTTTTCAATTAAATATGAATTAATATTAACGTCCGTCAGTGAGCAAACGGGGGAAGGAAAATTAAAAAAAAAATATTTAAATAAGAAAACGCCCATCGGAAGGGCGTTTTCTGCTGACTGGGTAATATATAATATATAAAATTCTCTGCGTACAAATATATAATATATAATTAAATCATTAAACTAAGGGAAACGCCCTTCGGATGGGCGTTTCCTGCGTTCCTCGTTCGCCGCGTCAGATTCCTCAGCAGATCGAAAAATCAAAAAATTATTAAAATATCGGAAGGGCGTTTCCCGCTTACCTGGCTGCCACGTGTGCTTTGCTGCCACGCCTCGCTTCGGGCGCCCGCTGCTTTGCTGCCACGCCTTGCTTGCTTTGCTGCCACGCCTTGCGTCGCTGCCACACCTTGCTTGCTTTGCTGCCACGTCTTGCTTGCTTTGCTTCTGTCTTTCTTTCTCTTCTGTCTTTCTGTCTGCAATAGAAGAAGAAGAAGAAGTGGAAGAAAATGAAGAAGTGAATGAGAACTGCTTCTTCAAATTCCTATATAAGGTAAAAATCTATCCGTTATCAAAACGTTACCTATCCTATTTTGAACGTTACCTACTCCCTATATTTTTTAACGTTATGCAGTGATAATAGTCGGTTCACCCGAGTGCAGATTCGCGCATAAATTACGTGAAAGCGACGTGAAAGCTTGCGTGAAAGCGACGAAACGGACGGGAATATTAATTGATTGGACGGAGGATTGTACACATATTCGAAAAAAAAAAAATATTGATGCACTAACCTGTATACTGATCAAATGATTGAAAATATTCCCACTTAACGTCCGTCCATCCAACCGTCAATAGATTTTAAAAAAAATTATAAAATATCCAAAACGCCCATCCGAAGGGCGTGCTGATGCTCTGGTTGGAATTTTTTAAAAAGTTGTGCTTTTTATACAATTTAATATACTTTAAATGCTTTAGGTGAAAATTTCCGTTTATTTTTCTTATGTTTTTTTCCTTTCTAAGAATTTTTTTTTTGAAATGATTGGGATAGTAAGGCCTGTTCTACATCTGCCTACATATTTCCCCTTTATATCTAAAAAAAATGGAGTTGGACAGAGATAGGTTAGGTTGTCGCTATAATGATATAAGCACTTAGGTAGGGGGATGCGACCAACCACATCAGCAGTTTCTTGGGTGGTGGAGAAGTATTCTAACTGTTATGACACCAGCAAGGCAGCTTGAGGAGGACATCGAGACGCACATCCGTCATTCTTGGAGTGTGTACATGAAATACATAAGACGTGGTATGGTGAACCCACCACCAACCTGATTTGACTTTGATATGGAAATTCTATTTTATTTTATTTGGAGAAGCTTTAGGCTTGTTAGTAGCTATCATGTAGTTAGATTTTATTCTTTTTTTTTTCTAGTTCCACATCGGAAGTAGTAGTTTTCTTTTTAGTTGCTTCTCCTATATAAAGGGGACGTGTTTATTGTAGGAAAGACGATTATAAATTATTGAAATCTTAAATGCGTATCTTTTTTTTTAGGAATTATTGGTGCGTTTGTTATGGTTGAAAGTGCGGAGGATGAACCCTGTCCTAGTTCAATATTTGACTTTCATCTCACTTATTAATATGAATTTGTACTTACATCCCACTTTTTAATGTTTTTAGACTCACATCACACTTTTCGTCACTAAAAGTATTTTTCGTGACAAAACAAATATTTTTTGTGACAAAATGAATGTTTTTCGTGACGAAAAGTGGGATGTAAGTCAAAAAAAATTAAAAAGTGGGATGTAAGTACAAATTCATATTAACAAGTGGGATGAAAGTCAAAAAATCCCTTTTTTTCTCTTCAAAAAATAAAATCCATCCATCATTTGTCCGAAGTCGTTGTTGGCCTCGCCACCCTCACCTTCGTCGGATCTCTAACCGTCACTTGTCGTCGATGCCCTTTCTTTTGATGGCCCATATTTGATGGCCCATATTTTGATGGTCGTCTCGATCCACAATACTTTTTAGATTGGATTAAAGGAATGGACAACTACTTTAAGTGGTATGACATGTTCGATGCGAGGAAGATTCGCCTTGCTAGTATGAAGCTAATTACTGAACAAGCTAGCAAGTACTAGTCCAACATTGAGTTGTTGAGGCAAAATCGAGGGCAGAAGTACATCCAAACTTGGTAAAAATTAAGGGAGAAATATAGAAAAAGTACTTTCACCCTCTTTTTACCCTCGTATGTTAGATTGGAACCAGTTTACTCAGGGAAATAAGTCTTCAAAAGAGTACGTTGCTAAGTTTGATGAATTCTTAGTGAGATGCAACATACTTGGATCTGTGAGTTTAGATCATGTTCTCTTTAGATTTAGAGTAGGCTTACGAGACGACTTTCGAGTCGAACTTTTTGCTCAACAAATATAGACCATAGAAGATGCTTACCGTTTAGTTCATGATTTAGAAGAAGCCAGGTCACGCTATAGCTTTAAGAGTCATGATTTTAGGAGTTGCACTGGCAAACCCTCTTTGAATCAATATCAAGGTAAGTCATCGAGTCAATACCCAAGTAAATCATAAAATAAGTCCCAATACAAGTCTACTGCTAATTCTTCCTAGCCTAAAGTAGAGTACAAAGACAAGGGTAAGTGTGTAGAACAAGATTACTGAAAGGTGGGATCTAACACTAAGTGTTATAGGTGTCGGGTATGGACACATTGTTCCCAATGTGAAAGTCCATTTAAGATCACCTTTGTAGAGGAACACAACAATGTTGACGCTGAAAATGAAGATTCTGTTATGAAACCTTTATCTATTCACCATTATGTCATGAGTTACACATGACCCTTGGGATCATGTAACTCATGACCCTTGGGTTATGTAACTCATGACCCTTGAGTTGCCCCTTATACCTATATATATGGCCCTTGCCATATGATAAAATGAGAAGAAGAAATATACTATTCTACAATTCTAGTTTTCCTTCAAACACGTTATCAGCACGATTGCTGAAGCAAGGAGAATCGACGTCCAGATCTCGACGTTATCCTTCCTTTTCCCCTAGTCGATCCGACCAGAGGCTGGTAACACTTCTTAAAACAAATTATTGGTTTTGTTCTGTTAACGAATTTGCTTCTTAGAAACAAAATAGTTGCTTCTGTTAGTATCTAATTTGCCTTCAAACACGTTGGCAAATCTTACATAGAACCAAAGAGCTACATATGCATAATGTATTCTGTACATTTAATATGGATCATACTTGTTGAGTGGCATCAACTCATGGACTACCAGTTTTTCATTTGTCCGTAGATGAAAACATTACTTTAGTACATAAGTTTTATTTTAGATGGAAATGTTTGATGCTAATCTGTATTTTACAGAACCTCAGTTCCGAAATGGTGTGAATTCTTTTTTTTTTCAAAATCAATATTCTTTATTTTAATATGCATAATGGGAAGTAATGAAACTCTTCCCATATTGTATGTCTTATAGTGTTTCGGTTTGCTTTCCTAAAGGAAATCAATTGTAACATTTAGAAATACACAAATTTCCTGGCTAAGATTATACAAGGATTAAGTGCACATATATTTTATCTTCCTCAGTCAAACGAGAGATACGTACTAATGCAATTGGTCTCTCCTATTTTTAATGGGATGCTCATTACTTTTGTAAACATCGAATTTTTTTTTTTGGTTTCAAGGACTACAAACTGCCGCATCTAACTGAATGTATTAGTACATGCTGGTTTGACAAAATAAATTGTGCTTGATCTTAATTTGATCAAGTTGCACCTTTTGCACAAAAAATAAATAAATAAATAAATAAAATAAAATAAAATACTGTAATATTGACAGATTGCATATTAGCTTATGGACTGAACTGTTTTATTAAGCACCGTGGTATTTTTTATGAGCTCTGTAACATTTATGATTATGCATAAATATTTAATTTTAATTTATGCATGTTTTTCACATGATAGATAAAATGGCCAAAATAGCGAGTGTCGATTTCGAAGTACTAGATGCTGCTGGAAAAATTATTTGAGCTGGCACGTGAACCTGAAGTTCCACTTACGTGCCCAGGACTTATTAGCCACAATTTCAACTCCTCTTCCATCGGCTCCGGCCACTGGTACGGGAAATACAGCAGACACTGCTGTGGTTGTTTCTACAGTGAAAGTCTCTGATATAGATAAGGCGAAAGCCATTATCTACATCAGGAGACACATTGATCGGACCCTGAAGGCCGAATACCTCACTGTAGAAGACCCAAAGGAATTGTGGACTGCACTGGAGGACCGCTATAAACATCAAAAAGATGTAATCCTCCCACGTGCAAGGTATGAGTGGGAAAACCTTCGACTTCAGGACTTTAAGTCCGTAGCTGAGTACAACTCAGCTCTCCATAATATCACCTCACGCCTGAAGTTGTGTGGTGAAGAAGTCTCGGAGTATCGCATGTTGGAAAAAACTTATACATCCTTCCACAAGAAGGACGCAATCCTCATGCAACAGTACCGTCAGGGACGGAGCCAGGACTCGAGTTGGACAGGGGCCGAACACGAAAGTTATTGAACCATGTTAAAAAGATATCGGTAACTACATAATTTTTTATAGTAAAAAAAATATTTCGTCCCTGGTTAATATTATGTATCATATGAAAGTAAAAGCTGAGTGCATGGCATTTAAATATTGACACTAGCAACTCTTCAATTATCTGTTGGTAGGAAAAATACAAGTTAAATGTACAAAATTAAAAGAGTTTAGAGCATCTCCAACCCTATTGTCTAGTTTTTTGTTGTGATTCCTATGTGGCATGCGACACAAGACAATGTCTTTCCTATGTGGCAAGATAATATTCACGCAAGACAATCAGATAAAAAAAGTGTTCTCCAATGCAAAAGTTTGAGAAGACAATAAAATTACTTTTTTTCAACTTCCAAGATAACTTTCCACTTCTTCCTTTTTTTATAAATATTTTTATTAATAATTGATGATGTGGAAGTAAAGCATTGTGAAGTCTATTGTCTAGATCTAGACAACCAACTTCACATTGTCTTTGACATACCAATGCCATGTCAACTTCGCAATTTATTTCACATTTGCATTGGAGAAGGAATTTTGAAATAAGAAGTGGTAATTCCTATGTGGTAACCATTTTTTTTCAAACTCACAGTGGGTTGGAGATGCTCTTATAGTTTGTTTGTTTGTTTGTAGAAACTAATAACTCCTTTAACCGTTAATTATATAATACCTTGTCTAAAGCAATGTGCATACCATCAATAACTAATTAATATTTTTTTTAGACTTTTTTTTCAAATTCAGGGGGGGCCAGGGCCCCATTTGGCCCTAGGATAGTTTCGTCCCTGAGTACCGTGAACGAAAGTTCACAAAGTACTCTGAATTGCACTCCACCCTGATGATGGCAGAGCAAAACAGAGAACTTCTCTTGGCCACTCATAACCTACGCCCTACAGGCTCAGCTCCTCTCCCAGAAGCTCATTTTTCTTCCAAGAAGCAGAAGAAAAATAAGGACAGATCTAACATGGGGAATGCCCATAAGAGGCCGGCCAGAAGTCCACCCCAGAACAACTTTCATCCCCAGAGCAGCAAAAGTGGGGCAAAGAAAAAGTGGAAGAAGACCACAGAACTGATGTCCATTTCCAAGAAAAATTGGGAGGACAAATGCCACAAATGTGGCATGACTGGACACTGGTCCAGAAACTGTCGCACCCCACGACATCTACAAAATCTGTATCAAGCGAGCCAGAAGTCTCAAGTTGAAACAAATCTGGTAGAAAAGCAGCCGTCTACTCAGTTCTCGGCGGAAGACTTCGAGAACGACGACCTACTCGACTAGAGCCACTATCTTATTTCATGCTTTTAAAAACTTGTTGTCGCATTTTCATATTATGCTTCTCTTTTAAATTTCTTGAAAAATGATATTTATTCTTACATTTGACAAAGAAAATTTTACGAAGTCTCTCCGAATAGGCTCACCTATTTGGGTATGATGTCAGAAAGAACTTGAGGCTTGGTTCTTAAGAGGTCCCCGGTGACCCTCCTCCCTCATTTTCCCGCCTGGTCATATTCACGTAGAGCTACTGAAAGGGGTTGACCGAATATTTTTTTTTGCTCAAATTGTATTTATAATTATGCATTTTTGCAAGCAAATTATTGACCTCTCTATATCGGCCCGTCTATCGATATAAGAGAAATTTTTTTTAACAAAAATTGTATTTCAAAACCGTTGTTTTAATTACGATTGTTTGTTGTTGTTTTTTCATAGATCTATAGATGAAGTGTGAATGCCTTGTGGACAGCGCCTCGACGCACACAATCCTTCGAGAAAAAAGCTATTTTTATAGCTTAAATGATTATGATGGTCCTGTTATTACGATATCAGGACTATCAAACATAATAGAAGGATCTGGTGAAGCAATTATATTGCTCCCAAATAAAACAAGACTAGTAATAAAAGATGCACTATTCTCTCCTAAATCAAGTAGGAACCTCATAAGTTTCAAGGACATTCGTTTAAACGGATATCACTTAGAAACAAATGAAATAAATGAGGCAGAATATCTGTATGTTACTCTTCTAAAAGATGGTTCAAAAACTATCTTAGAATGATTCAATGGACTCCCGTCGGGTCTCTATCATACTCATATTCAATCAACAGAAGCTAACATGATTGTGCACCAGAAGTGTCATTCATCGCCAAAATTTAAACTTTGGCATAATAGACTGGGTCACCCAGGATCAGCTATGATGAAATGAATCATAAGCTAATCCAGTGGACACAACCTGCAGAACCTGAAGATTCTTCAGAAGTATGATTACTCCTGTCTACCTTGTTTTCAAGGCAAAATTATAACGAGACTATCCCTTTTGAAACTAGGACTAGAGTCTCCTAGCTTCTTAGAGAGAATTTATGGAGACATTTGCGGACCTATTCACCTCGCAAGTGGTCCATTTAGGTACTTTATGGTACTTATCGATGCATCTACTAAATGGTCTTATGTGTGCCTTTTGTCCACCAGCAACTTAGCTTTTTCTAAGCTATTGGCACAAATAATTAAGTTGCGGGCTCATTTCCCCGATAACTATATCAAAAAATTAAGACTTGATAATGCGGGTGAATTTACTTCACAGGTTTTTCAAGACTATTGCCAAGCAACTGGCATCGAAGTTGAACATCCTGTAGCTCATGTTCACACCCAGAACGGGTTAGCAGAATCTCTTATTAAGAGATTACAATGGATTGCTCGTCCATTGTTGATGCAGTCACAGTTGACTATGGAAGCTTGGGGTCATGCTATATTGCATGCCACATCACTTATTAGAATACGGCCTTCTGGAGGTCATATTCTATCTCCGATGCAGCTCGCTTATGGTTTACCTCCAAATATCTCATATTTGAGAGTTTTTGGTTGTGCTGTTTACGTCCCCATTGCTCCCCCACAGAGGACCAAAATGGGTCCACAACGTCGATTAGGTATCTATGTTGGGTTTGACTCACCCTCTATAATTAGATACCTAGAACCCCTGACGGGTGACGTATTTAAGGCACGTCTTGATGACTGTGAGTTTGATGAAGGATTATTTTCTAAACTGGGCACACAGTCTAAGAAGCCAGAAGCTTCTAAGACAATTTCTTGGGACACAAAAACTTTGTCTCATTTTGATCCGCGTACAAGTCAATGTGAAGATGAGATCCTGAAGATATTACATCTTCAGAACACTGTACATCTACTTCCGGATACATTTACTGACAACCAGAAGATTGTCAGATCATACGTCCCTGCTGCCAACACGCCAGCTAGGATTGACATTCCCAAAGATGGATACAATCCGCCAGCAGCAGAAATGGCAATACCTCAATTAAAAAGAGGACGCCCACCAGGTTCGAGAGACAAAGTCCCTCGTAAAAGAAAAAATCCTGGAGAAATCAAGAAAATCCCAACACAGGATGCTGAGCTCAGATCAGCTACCTCTCCCCTCCTAGTTTCCCCTGAAGAGGAACAAATAGAAGAAATATCATTAAATTATGTACGTACTGGAGAGGTACTGAACAGAAAAAGCACAGTCGTCGACGACGATTTTACGTTCAATATTGCCGTTCACGTCACTGAAAATGACGATGACATCGATCCACGGTCTCTAGCAGAATGTAAACGCAGAGGCGATTGGCTAAAGTGGAACGAGGCAATAGGAGTAGAGCTGGACTCACTCTTGAAACGCGAAGTCTTTGGACCAGTAGTCCAAACACCTGAAGGTGTAAAACCTGTGGGATATAAATGGATCTTCACAAGAAAAAGAAATGAACACAACATAGTTGTGCGCTACAAAGCACGCCTTGTAGCACAAGGTTTCTCCCAGAAACCGAGAATAGATTATGAAGAAACATATTCTCCGGTCATGGATGGGAATACCTTCAGATTCCTGATCAGCCTCTCTTCTCTGAAAAGCCTAGAAATGCAGCTCATGGACGTTGTGACTGCATATCTTTATGGCAATATAGATAAAGATATCTATATGAAACTCCATGAAGGATATAAAATTTCACCAGAGAAAACAGATAGACCTCGGGACACCTATTCTGTAAGGTTACAAAGATCATTGTACGGTCTTAAACAATCAGGAAAAATGTGGTATAACAGACTAAGTGAGTTTCTTGCTACGTAAGGATTTACTAATGATAAAGTCTGCCCGTGTATCTTTATAAAAAGATCGGGAACAGGATTTGTTATAGTCACCGTTTATGTCGACGACTTAAATCTTATCGGATCTCCTGCAGAGATCACTGAGATATCTGAAAGCCTTAAGACAACTTTTGAAATGAAAGACCTAGGTAAAACAAAGTATTGTCTTGGCTTACAGATCGAACACCTAAAGGGTGGTATCCTGTTACACCAATCTACATATACACGAAGATTACTTAAACAATTCCACATGGATAAATGCCATCCCCTTAGTACACCAATGGTCGTTCGATCATTGGACGTAAAGAAGGACCCTTTCCGTCCACTGGAAGAGGGGGAGGAATCATTAGGTCCTGAAGTACCTTACCTAAGTGCCATTGGGGCACTACTCTATCAGGCTAACTGTACGCGTCCTGATATAGCGTTTTCAGTTAACTTATTAGCCAGATACAGTGCAACGCCCATAAAGCGCCACTGGAATGGAGTGAAGCATCTTCTGCGCTACCTCCAAGGGTCTATAGACCTAGGACTATATTACCCGAATAGTGGGTCTTCCACTTTACTTGGTTATTCAGATGCAGGTTATAGATCAGATCCCCACACAGAGAAATCACAAACTGGATTTGTGTTTACTTTCGGTGGTACGGCTATCTCTTGGAGGTCCGTCAAACAGACCAGTGTGGCTATCTCATCCAACCATTCTGAACTCCTGGCAATCCATAAAACAAGCAAGGAGTGTATTTGGCTTCGCTCCGTCATTCAGCACATTTTGGCATCTACTGGCCTGAAGACTGGTGAACTTGAGCCTACTACCCTTTTTGAAGATAATGCAGTATGCGTAGCTCAACTTCAGAAAGGATACATAAAGAATGACAAGACGAAGCACATATCACCCAAATTCTTCTGGACGCACGACCTTCAAGAAAAGGAACAAGTCAAAATACAACAAATTCAATCTTATAATAACTTAGCAGATTTGTTTACCAAAACACTGCCACGATGTACTTTTGTAAAGCTTGTAAGAGGAATAGGGATGAGGCAACTAAAAGACCTGCAAGCCTGAAGCTTGTATAGATCAGGGGGAGTAAAACTATAGGATTGTACTCTTTTTCCTTAGGACTGATGGTTTTTTCCACTGGGTTTTCCACAGCCAAGGTTTTAATGAGGCAAACTAAGTTTACTCTGGATCCAGCAGTATCCACCCTATTAGCTTATTGAATACTGAAGTATTTCATAAGTGGATCCAAGGAAATGGATGAATAAGGGGGAGTGTTATGAAACCCTTATCTATTCACCATTATGTCATGAGTTACACATGACCCTTGGGATCATGTAACTCATGACCCTTGGGTTATGTAACTCATGACCCTTGAGTTGTCCCTTATACCTATATATATGGCCCTTGCCATATGATGAAATGAGAAGAAGAAATATACTATTCTACAATTCTAGTTTTCCTTCAAACAGATTCTTATTTTGAGTATGAGAATGATGGGAACTTGTCTGATAGAGAAAGTGAGGTTGAAGAAACTATCATAGGTTGTGTTTGGAACTTGGAGTCCACTAGATTATCTATTATTTAGGTGCACATTTTCTCAGCCTAAGCCTAAGGTTGTTGACGATTGGAGATGCACTGCAATTTTTTACACCTTTATAAAACTTGACAACAAGAGTTGCAAGGTTCTCGTTGATACTGGAAGCTGCATCAATGCAATCTCATCATGAATTTTGTCCAAGGTTAGTTTGAACTCCATCTACAACCGTACAAGGTTTCGTAGATCAATGCTACATCACTACACACTAAGGAAATGTGCCTTGTGCTAGTTGAGTTTGGCATCTACAAGGACAAATTTGGTGTGATATGTTGGCTATGGATGTGGATCACATTATTCTTGGACAACCTTGATTGTTTAATAAGGTCGTGATCATTTATGTTCGCTCAAATAAATGTGTATTTGAGCACGAGGGTAAAAAAAAATAAAACTTCCCTCCATTACAACAAAAATGTGTTTTAACAACACTCAAAAAGTGTTGTTGATGACTTTTCATAAACTTTTCGAGTGCTACCTAGAGGGGGTGTCTAAAACGTTTTTGACTTTCAACGACATTATCTGTCGTTGATGACTTTCATCTTAATATTCTTCAATGACAATTGATAAGGGTCATAAATTCTATAACACTTTACATGTGTCATCTTAAAGCATTAATCAATAACAGTTAATAAATGTCATGGATAATTTTTATGGCACTTTTTATGTGCCATCAAAACATGCAAATAATAAATGTCATTGATGTCACGACACTTTACCGGTGTCATCTTAACGGGCTTGAATGACGCATTTTAAATACATTCCAAACATCATCAAAATATTTCAAATATCAATTGATTTTATATAATATATATTTATTTTCAAATAATCAACCAAAACCAATTTCACAAATAATAAAATTTTAATGTGCTAAAAATAATTTATTAAAATATCTCAAACTCATACAAAGTGTCAATAAAAAGTTACAAAAGTAATGATGCTTCACGAAGCGTCTAGAACCTTGTGATGGCCTGAAGTTTGGTGAAGGCACTGCTAAGAATCCCAAGAGGAGTTGCAGGTCCATCGAGAATTGCAGTTGATAAAGAACCTGATTGTTATCATTCAACACAACAATAAGATGCAAGTCGAGAAAGCCAGTATTGTTCATGGTCTCGTAGGCATGGCCAGTAGTCCTTGCTCCATCTCCAATTACTAAGATCACACGATTATTCTTGCCCAACAAGTCCTTTCCAACTCCCAACCGACATTCCTGACCATAGTTATGCATATATTAATCCCAAAATATATATGAAGGGTAAGATTTGTTAGAAATATTTTCCTTTTTTTGTTGAAATCTTTAAACAAAATAAATATAAATTAATGTTATCGGCCTCTAGAAAAGTCACGCACGAAACACAGTCCTAAGAGTTGATCCTGGTCTATGTGCATACTTTTTCAGAATTCTCATAGTGGTAAATTTTTTGCTCTACCGGTATCTCGTCATTACACACTGTCACGACCCGCACCCGGAGTAAGGGCACGAGTGCGTGACAGCGTCCCAGCCTACGCCGCAGAAACGACGTAGAACGCTGTTTAGGTCTACTATCTAGCAACAGTTATAATATCAAAACCTGTCAAGAATGGTCAACTCCGAATGGAGGACAATAAATGACAATATAATATACTCAACCACAAACTCTAAGAAAGATAGATGATACCGAAAGATAAAGACAACAAGATATGAAATATCATCCAGAAGATCCAACACAGAAATAATACAAGTCTAGAGTCAACAATCTCTAATACAAATACTAAAATAATAACAAGTCAACATGTAATATGGAGACAAAGTCCAGTACTAAACCAGCTAAGCTACTCTAAAGCCTTATCGGCGGAAGCTAACCCCTGCTGAACTAGGGTCTCCAAGTCTAAGCCAACTAAGTCATGAGGACCGTAGTAGATAGGACAATCCTCCTTGCCATAATCTGTAAAATTTTGTCAACATATCAAGTCAGGATGGAACGAGCACAAATCTCAAATAGCAGTTCTAGCTAGACGATATTAAAAATATAGCAATAAATACAGAGAATATACAAGGTAAAATAATATGTACATGAATCATGGTAAGGCATATCAAGACTGTAACTAAATGTAAGAACAAGAAAATAGTATATATCATGTACGAAAATCTGGAACTATATCTATGTGAGTTTAGTATTAGTTTCAACATGTGATCGGCTTGGGTTGCACAAAAAAAAGGGCCTGACTAGTCATATGTGAAGTGTATGGCTAACACTCTCAGGGAACAAGAATCACAGGAGAAAAAATGATCACATATATACGCTAAGTACCCCCATCCCCGACTAGTAAAGTGGATCCAGTAATGACATGTCATGGCACATGATTCTCCAAAGAGGTAGCGAGCCGTCGCAGGAATCGTGTCTATACAATGCAAAAGAAACAAGGAAAGACTTGTACATGATATACCAAGAAATACAAGGAATAACATCTCATGGCGGAATCCAGACAAATACCAATCCGTGTGAACAATGTGTCAAGAGAACAAGGATATCTATACTAAATAGAAGAAACATAGACGATATCATAAAACATAAATATTATCAGAGAATGTACTCGTCTGAGATCCGATAAAAATATGTCAACTCTAATCTGGCTCAGAGTGAAATCACAGACCTAAAGATGAGGTATCATGAGTTAATTAGGGTTTAACAGTGTATGGCATAATTTCTAGTATATGTTATGAAATCTAGGTCAAACTTAGTCATACTAAATCACACCAAGCCAAACTAAGTCACACTAGGTCAATCTAAGTCAATCTAAGTCAAACAAGGTCAATCTAAGTCAATCTAGATTATACAAAGTCAATCTAAGTCATACTAGGCCTAACAAAATCAAACTAGGTCAAGGCAAGTCAAACAAAGTCAAACTGGGTCGATTTAAGTCAAAGGTTGACTTACAGTTGACTTTTGGTCAACCGATCAACTCTGGTCAACCCTGGTCAACTCATAGTCCACTCAAGGTCAAACTAGGTCAATGGTTGACTCATAGTTGACTTTTGGTCAACTGATCAACTCTGGTCAAGTTTTGGTCAATTTTAGGCTAAAGTTGAATTTTGGTTGACTTTTAGTCAAAACGGTCAACCATGGTCAAACGGGGTCAACCCTATGTCACTTACCCTATTCCTAACCATTACCAACCAAGCTATCCTAATTCTAACCATATCTTAAACATATTATCTCATGACTTAGTTCTAAGGTATTACCTTAACTCTATCCCATTACCTTACCAAGGTAAACTTATTACCTTAGCCTCTAACTGATACCCTTGCCTACTTTACCCTCACTCTACGTATCCCTCAATATCCTACCAAGGTATTCTAACACTTACCCTTGTATCTCAATACCGTACCATGGTATCTTGATACCCTATTTGTTAAAAAGGTAAATATCCTATTATCTAGGCCAATCTTGTATTCCGAAACTAATATCTTGGTTTCGGCACTAATAATTAGCCTAGTTAAACCCGTATCTTGATACCCAACCCATACCTTAGTCTCTACCCAATACCTTAGCCTCTAGGTATCCTAGAAAGTTTACCAATACCTTGGTATCTCGATACCTACCTTAACTAACTTATCTTGATATCCTCAAGATATCCCGTATCTTGAATATCCAAGATACCCTCTATCTTGGATATCAAGATATCCAAGAATCTACCTATTAGGATATCTAAACCATATTAGGATATCTAAACACTAACTTAGATATCCTAATATACACTAACTTACCTTAACATCGTAACATCTAACGTCTTAGATAACTTAGGATTTCTAACTAGTATATAACCCTCTCTAATTCAATCTAAACTACTCACTAACTACCTACTAACATCCAATAAAAAGTGGGCTTAAAGGGAGCTAAAAAGGGGGGTTAAATGGGTGCAAGAAGGGGGGGTGAAATGGGGTTGCTGCTAGCAGCTAGCAGCTGCTACTGCTGCTGAAAGCTGCTAATTTCTGCTGCTGCTGTGGGGGGCAGCAGCTCCCCCCTCTTTTCCACTCTCTACTCCTCTATCCCTCTATTCCTTCCTTCATTCATCCATCCATCCATCCATCCATCCATCTATTCATCCATTCACTAATTCAATCATCCCTCTATCTATCTATCTATCTATCTATCTATCTATCTATCTATCTATCTATCTATCTATCTATCTATCTATCTATCTATCTATCTATCTATCTATCCATGAACACCCACACACACACACTACCAACACCACCACTACCACCACACACACACTCCCCATATAAATATACACACATACACATACACATACACATATACACCTAAACGACCCAAAACCTTATCCGAATATCCAATCCTTGTAATTCTACTCTCTAGGGCCTAGACACGTGCTCCACACAAGAAATCTAACTCGCGCACATGAGCGAAAACGAGGAACGAGGCCCGAATGACCATTCTAGCGACTCCGGGGTGTCCGATTCGCGATACCGCGTGATACAGACACCAAACATATCCGAATTCGACCCAAACTCTACCCATGAGTTCTAAATAATGATTAGAACCTATTCTAAGTACTAACTTACCGATTCTAGTGTTTGTGCAAAAAGTCACCCGTGTGTTGGAACCTGAAAACTCCGAAAAAGTCTATTTTTATGATTTTTTGCAAAACGACCCCACGTATCCAAATATGGACACGTACCTAGCCTCATCTCACCCAAACTAACCTAATTAGGTCTAATTAGGCTAGGACAACACCCAAACAGGTCAATTTTGGGTTTTCCCTGAAATTGGCATTAAACCTAGGTCAAAAGTCCCAAATTGAGTCCAATGGGTTCCAAACCACTTCTAACGGATTATCCTACATCTCGGACATCCTCTAATATGCAAATGATACTAATTAGGAACAATTACAAGAGTTAGAGTTAGGGTTTACCTCTTGGGAGTTGGAATCTGTGAAACCCATAATTTGTATTTATTAATTAAATAATGTTCTGGTATTATTATTAGCGTTTTCTAAAATTATTATTATTATTATTAAATATTACTATTAATTATTTTGGGTGAAAAAGGATTTTTAAAAATTATAACAACTTGGATTTTTGATTTCGGACCCAGACCGAGTCCGAGCCCAGACCCAGGCCCGAGCCCAATCCCTTCTTTTTATTTCTCAATTCTGATTTGAATTTGGTTTAATTATATAAAAAAAAATGTTTGGGAGAGCCGGTCCAATTTGGACCAGTACCTCTTCCCCTTCCCACGTTCAACAACTCACACCTCATTTTCGTAACTCCTCACAACCCCTCGTTTTACGTTCTCAACAGCCAACCCACTCCTCTACTTTAAACCCCACTCTCCCCTTTATTACTCAGCACTTTCCCCACTCTCTCTCACGATCTTTTCTTCACAGAAGAGACAAGAAACTCACATCTCAACACTCTTCCTCACATAATTCCTCTCTCTCCCTCTCTGTTCCTTTCTAACGAAACCCTCACCATAACTCCTATTCTTCAAACCCCCAAACTTCACTCCACCAAACTTCTCCACCTAACCCCATCCCCGAGCTCGCCGACCGCCCCCGTCGCCGCTGTCTCGTCGGCTGTGCTCCGACCGACTTCCCTCGGCGCCTCACCAGCCACCTTCCCTCGCGTCTCCGGGCCGTCCACGCGCGAGCCCTCTCCGGCGATTCCCGTTCCCGCGTCCGCCGACTCCGCGCCCCTTCCGCGGCCCTAGCTGACCGCGCGCCGCCATCTCGGCGGAGCCAGCGCCCCGCGGCCCCGTTCCCGTGCTGTCCCCGCGGATCTCCGTCCGGCCGAGCTTTCTCGGCTGTCCCCGAGCGGCCGGCCGACCACGGCGCACCCCCCACCGCGCGACCCCTTCCGGCCGTCCGCGCCGCCGTGCGCGTCCCCTTCTCTTCGGCGAGGCTGCCCTAGCCAGCCATCCCGAGCCACCCTGAGCCACCCCGTCCAGCGAGCCCTTCCGGCGAGCTGCTGCCGCTTTCCAACGGGTCAGATCTGCTCGCGAGCTTTTTCCGCGAACCCTCTCCGGCCCGATGTTCTGTTGTTCGGCCCGTTCCTGGTCGTAGACCCGCTGTCCCCGCTTCCCGCGGCTCGTCGGCTCCCTGACCCGCTGTCCGGAGACTCTCGAGTCCATGACGACGCGTCCCGAGTCCGAGGCCACCCTTCGGACTCCGTCATCGAGCCTCTCGGTAAATTTCTTGATAATCAGAGTAGTTCGTCCCTCCCGTGTCGAGTCCATGATGAGGATCGGTCCCCGGTTTCCTTTTGGGAAATCCGGTTAGCAGCGTAGTATTTTCGGTTAGCTGCGTTAGCTTATTTTTTTCTGTGATTTTACCTGCTACTGAACAGCTTACTGCCGTCGTCTCAACAACGGTGCAGGCTGGGCATGATCCGACTAGACCCAGAATATTGGGATCGGGTCGTGACATGTTTTTAGTGGTGGCCCATGCAGGTCCCAACAACAACTTAGGAAAACATATTTAGAAACAATTAGAACACTAGAACATCAATTTGTCACAACATAGGACCGAAATATATTATAAATAAATATTTTTGTTTGATTATAGACTGGTAGGATACCTTGCTTATGTTTGCATCCTAAACCATCCAGAGAATGACCGTTGACCAAATCCTGCTGGCGATGAGGTGTCATCTCCGGATCATACCCCATCTCCTCAACCAAGCCCAGGGTCTTTTCCCTCGCGGCTGTTTGACCGTCCTCATAGTGCATCCAGTGAAGATTTTCCTACACTGGCGATTCCTACCTCATCTCAAACTGAATTGCATTTCCTTGGTGGAGTATTCATTTTTGTTGCTCCACCAGTACCAGCAAACACCTTCTAAATGGTTGCCCTATTTCAAGAAATCTTGGAGTTCCAGAAAGCTCAAGATGAAGCCCAGCAGGAACAGAAGAATATCACGAGAGAAGACATGAAGAACGTCATGATGTAGCCTTAGTTATCCCCAACCAAGTTAGAGCAGAACTTTTGTCCTAGGAAGGATACCCCTGAATCTAGAAGATATTTGGGTCCCATCAAGTACCCTACTTTTCGGCAGTCTTGTCGTAAGACACTATTGGCTTGTAATTATTGCAAGAGGCCTGGTCATCAGGCCATTGGTTGCCGAAAGAGATTGGGACGATGTTTGGCATGTGGATCTGCTAAACATCGGGTAAAGGACTGCCCCTTATCTTTCCATCAAACCAGAGCTCATATCCCAGCAACACCTGTTAGGCCACAATCTAAGGACCCTCTTCCTATCCAGCAGACCCTGCCCCTTACAATAAGGCATGATGCAGACTCGGGGTTCATAGAAGACGAAGGACCAGATCAATGAAGGCTCTAGGATTTATTCAGAAAGGGACTTCACCTTAAGGAACACCTATCTTGTTTGTGCCCAAGAAGGATGGAACAACGGATGTACATCGATTACCAGACACTAAAGAACAAGTACTTTCTGTCTGGATCGAGGATCTGTTTGATCTGGTTGTGTGGAGTTAGGGTGTTTCGAAGTTTGATTTAAGATCTGACTACCACCAAATCAGAGTCAGGAAAGAGGACATTTCCAAGACGGCGTTCAAACACCAAGTATGGGTAGTTTTCTGTGGTCAGGACGTTAGACTGACAAATGCTTCTGCTGTGTTCATGAATATCATGAACAGAGTTTTTCATGAGTATTTGAATCAGTTTATCTTCTCCATAGATAACATTCTGATATATTTGAAGACTGAAGAAGAGCATGAGGAACACCTGAGGAAGTTTTGGAAACTTTGAGGAAAAAGAAGTTTTATGGTAAGTTATCTGAACGTGGATTTTCCTTGACAAGGTGGACTTTTGGCCATGCTGTTAAGAGAAGAAATTTCGATGGAAGATAGCTGTTGTTGAAGAGTGGTATACCCCAAGTTCAATTCGGAAGTTTCTTGAACTTGGCCGGCTACTATCAAAAGTTCGTGAAGGATTTCGCCAAGATTGCTGAGCCGATGGCGAAGCTCATTTGGAAGAATGAAGAGTTCATCTGAACGAAAGATTGTCAGGCGGCATTGAGGAGCTGAAGAAGAGACTTACCACTACACAAATCCTTGCGCTACCCGCAGGAACCGGTGGGTTCTCAATTTACAGTAATGTCTTTGGAAAAGGACTGGGTTGCGTTCTTCGACAACATGGGAAAGTAATTGCTTACACGTGTAGGCAACTACAGACTCATGAGAAGAATCATCCTACACCTAAATTTGAATTGCTGCAATTATCTTTACTTTGAAGCTATGGAAGCAGGATTTTTATGGAAAGGTAGTGAAAATATATACGGACTACAAAAGTCTGAAATATGTCTTCACTCAGAAAGGGCTGAATGTTAGACTAAGAAGATGGCTGAAGCAGATGAAGGATTTCGACATCAACTTGCAGTACCATTCAGGTAAGGCTAATGTGGTCACTGATGCACTTGGTCGATACTGATGGCGAAGTTCTTAGCCAAGGAGTGGCACCTGCTAGAAGACATCGAGAAGTTTGGACTGGAGGTTATACTACCTGGAGATGGAAGGACGGAGCTGGATGCTGATTCAGTATTGATAAAGTTCGAGGCTGATGGAAAAATAAATAAATCAAGAGGACGTAGTTTCAAAACGAGACACTTTGCAGGCTTAGAGATCAAGTGTTGGCAAGAACACTTGAGGGTTTCTAAATTGATCAGCAGTGGAACTCTAAAGAATGGTGCGAGACTTTGCGTATAGGCTGACAAACGGAGGAACGAGTTGATGAAAGAAATACACCAGTCACAGTATTCCATATATTCAGGAGATAATAAGATGTATCGAAATATGCCTCCACTGATTGGTGATATGGAATAAAGAAGGACAATTCCAGGTATAGGATTAGATGTGAATTTGTCAACATGAGGAATTTAGCAAGAGAACAACAAGTTTGTTGAAGCCGCTGGACAATTCGGAGTGGAAGTAGAAGCATATAACAATGAACTTTGACTAAGGATTGCCTTGTTCCCAAGGAGGGAAGGGCACCAATTGGATTATTATAAACCGACTGACTAAGTCGGCACACTTTATTTTCTTTCAGAGTTGGTTTATCCACTAAGAAGTGGGCAGCATGGTACGGGAAGCACATCTACCGGATTCATGGAGTACCGCAGGACAAGCAATCAGAGAGGTCAATCCAGACGCTTGAAGATGTTTGAGATGTTGCGTCTCGGAATTTGGTAGGTCTTGGGAAGACCAAATTGCATTTGGTGAAGTTTTCTACCAGAAGAACAATCAGTTTTGATGGAGCCGGAAATTGAGGCCAGATACATAAGGCCATTTGAAGTTTAAGACGTGTTGGAAGTAGCGTACCAGTTAGCTCTACCAGCTAATCTTGAGAGATTGCAACGTCTTCTACGTCACAGCTCAGATGCTACATTTCGGATCCGAGTCACAATTTGGATAATTCAGAGCTCAAGTTTGGACTTAACCTTTCAGTGCCAGAGAAACCAGTTGCAAGCCTGGTCAGAGGTAAGAAGAAGATCAGAATTTGAGCCATCACTTATTTTCTTATCTTTTCGTTATAAACTTGACTGATGCTGACGAAGTTAGCCTAGTTTTGCAAGCTATCTCTTTATCAAGCTTGATCATGACGATATTTTATTGGGTGCACCCACTAATATATTGTCTAATCAGAACCGGTGCATGATGGTCTGATCAACCTCGTGTACTTTGGTTCGCCTTTGTATTTTTCTGCGTGGATAATATCATAAAACTTGTCCCTAAACCGTCTCATCCACGACTGCCTTGAAAATTCTTATTGTTGGACCTGAGTTACGGACGTAGTACCCGTAACTGTTTGATTCTCCTACCCTGCCTTTAATTTCGAGGACGAAATTTTCTAAGGAGGGAAGATTGTGAAACCCATAATTTGTATTTATTAATTAAATAATGTTCTGGTATTATTATTAGCGTTTTCTAAAATTATTATTATTATTATTATTAAATATTACTATTAATTATTTTGGGTGAAAAAGGATTTTTGAAAATTATAACAACTTGGATTTTTGATTTCGGACCCAGACCGAGTCCGAGCCCAGACCCAGGCCCGAGCCCAATCCCTTCTTTTTTATTTCTCAATTCTGATTTGAATTTGGTTTAATTATATATATAAAAAAAATGTTTGGGAGAGCCGGTCCAATTTGGACCAGCACCTCTTCCCCTTCCCACGTTCAACAACTCACACCTCATTTTCGTAACTCCTCACAACCCCTCGTTTCACGTTCTCAACAGCCAACCCACTCCTCTACTTTAAACCCCACTCTCCCCTTTATTACTCAGCACTTTCCCCACTCTCTCTCACGATCTTTTCTTCACAGAAGAGACAAGAAACTCACATCTCAACACTCTTCCTCACATAATTCCTCTCTCTCCCTCTCTGTTCCTTTCCAACGAAACCCTCACCATAACTCCTATTCTTCAAACCCCCAAACTTCACTCCACCAAACTTCTCCACCTAACCCCATCCCCGAGCTCGCCGACCGCCCCCGTCGCCGCTGTCTCGTCGGCTGTGCTCCGACCGACTTCCCTCGGCGCCTCACCAGCCACCTTCCCTCGCGTCTCCGGGCCGTCCGCGCGCGAGCCCTCTCCGGCGATTCCCGTTCCCGCGTCCGCTGACTCCGCGCCCCTTCCGCGGCCCTAGCTGACCGCGCGCCGCCATCCCGGCGGAGCCAGCGCCCCGCGGCCCCGTTCCCGCGCTGTCCCCGCGGATCTCCGTCCGGCCGAGCTTTCTCGGCTGTCCCCGAGCGGCCGGCCGACCACAGCGTACCCCCCACCGCGCGACCCCTTCCGGCCGTCCGCGCCGCCGTGCGCGCCCCCTTCTCTTCGGCGAGGCTGTCCTAGCCAGCCATCCCGAGCCACCCTGAGCCACCCCGTCCAGCGAGCCCTTCCGGCGAGCTGTTGCCGCTTTCCAACGGGTCAGATCTGTTCGCGAGCTTTTTCCGCGAACCCTCTCCGGCCCGATGTTCTGTTGTTCGGCCCGTTCCTGGTCGTAGACCCGCTGTCCCCGCTTCCCGCGGCTCGTCGGCTCCCTGACCCGCTGTCCGGAGACTCTCTAGTCCATGACGGCGCGTCCCGAGTCCGAGGCCACCCTTCAGACTCCGTCATCGAGCCTCTCGGTAAATTTTTTGATAATCAGAGTAGTTCGTCCCTCCCGTGTCGAGTCCATGATGAGGATCGGTCCCCGGTTTCCCTTTGGGAAATCCGGTTAGCAGCGTAGTATTTTCGGTTAGCTGCGTTAGCTTATTTTTTTCTGTGATTTTACCTGCTACTGAACAGCTTACTACCGCCGTCTCAACAACGGTGCAGGCTGGGCATGATCCGACTAGACCCAGAATATTGGAATCGGGTCGTGACAGAATCCCAAGAAAAAGCTCCAAAATTGGTTCTTTTTGGGTCAAGAGCCAAATCTATGCTTCCAACCCCTCCATGCTAGGTTCTACCTAGATAAAATCCACACATGAGAGATGAACAAGGGTTAGCACCAAGATTAGAGAGATATCTGGAGAAAATAGAAGAGATTTGACTTACTTTGGGCTTGAAATCAAAGGATTTTGGCTTGGTTTGGGAAGGAACTCTCAAAGAAGAAGAAGAAGAAGAGCAAGATGTGAAGAAAATAAAGTGGAGAGGGGGTCTCCTTGCTGCATGCCAGATTTAAGGGATTTGGGGGCATTTGGCAAATGTCCAAAATGCCCTCCAAGGTCTCTTTGAGTCAATTTTGTCTTATGTGGAAGTTTGGGGCTAAAAGGGTCAAGTTTAAATAACCAAATGGACCAGTTAAGTCATGTGGAATTTGTCTAAATGCACTATACTAATTAGTGGGATTTATGGGCTATGTCTAGCTAAACTCTGGGTCCCAACTAGAGTCTAAGCTATCCGGGTCACTAACACAGGTCGAAATGAGCCAAAACTCAAACCCGATCAAACTAAATCAGAAAATACGATATTAAAATATAAAAATTCCCAAAATATTAAAATATAAAAAATGACCAAAATCACAATACATCAATTTAAATATTACTAAAATAATATAAAATTTACCAATTAATCAAAATCCTAAATAATTCAAAAGTCACAAAATGACCAAAATATCCTAGACTAAAAAGTGGTAATTAGCTAATCTAGTCACATGGGTTAGGCCTCCATGGTCATGGTTAGTCTCTAGGCTAAGCAGCTCTAAGGTTACACTAGCCAAAGAGCAAAATCACAAAACACTAATTTAATTAAATTAAAATAATCAAAATCATCAATAAATCAATAACATGATTTAAGCCTATTATTAAATAATCAATTTTACAAAAGTTTAAAATTATCCTCATTTTTGAAAACAGGCAGTTACAATCCTACCCCCTTGGAAAAATTTCGTCCTCGAAATTCAATTTGGTTGTACTCTTCTCTAGGTCAAGCCCCCAACAAACAAAGTCTACTAAATTTTATCCAAAGTTATACAACATGCAATTCTAGGAAATATGAACAAACATGCATGGTTTTAGTCTCTACAGTATCATGTTATTGCAGTCTTCATCGTGGTGTTCTATTTATCTAGCATGATCATCACATATGCAAACTAAAGGTACTAAGAAAACAATCATCAATCAATGGATGGAAAGAAACATGTAAAAGGAAAGAACAAGACCTAACCTCCTAATCCATCGCCTGCAGGGTGGGTCTCCTCGGCAACCATCACAAAAGCCCTACCCTGGCGGGGTATATCCCGCTGCTGGTGTGGGACATGATGCGGTACCGCAGGTGGCCTAGCCCGCGCTCCTTGAGCTGCACCAGTAATACGAGAGCTCACGGGACAATCTCTCATCTAATGTCCCGCTTCACCGCAATAGAGGCACATCCCCAGCCTCTTTCTGCAAACCTCCCAGATATGACCGGGCTCTTACAGAAGTTGTAATGTTGGCCATTCTGCACATGTCTCTGCCGATGGTACTGCACCTACTGAACTGGTACCCTAGCCTGAAACTGCTGCTGGTGCTGTAAAAAAGATTGATGCTGTAGCTGAGGACGTTTAGCAGCTTTCGCGCTGCTAGTAGCCCCCGAGAACAGATCACGGTCCCTCTTGGGCTTCAAGCCCCACTCCCGCTCTACCTTACGGGCCTCCACAAAGATCTCAGTGTAAGTCGCATAGAAAGATGGGATAAGGATCTTGATATCCCAGATCAATCCTTCTCTGAAACGGCTCGCTCTGATCTCCGGGTCGCGAACCATATACTCCGTATATCTGCTCAGACGACTAAACTCCGTGGCGTACTCCTCAACATACAAGCTGCCTTGGTGCAGGTTTTGAAACTGTCTCGCCAAGTCGATCTTGTCCGTAGGAGAAAAGAACTTCTCCTTGAAGAGAACCTTGAACTCGGCCCAGGTATGGCCCTTCCCAGTAAAGAGCAGGCTCTTTCCTGAACAAGGTATGTGCGATGTCCAATAACTGTAGCCCTACCGCCTCAATCTTCAGGTCGTCTGCTAGGCGGGAAGCCTTCATCTGCCGTTCGATGTCCTCGAGCCAGTCGTCAGCATAAACTACGCCCTCAGTCCCTCCGAAATCACGAGGCCCCAGTTTCTTGAAGTCCTAGATGTTGCCCTACCTCGGATGCTCTCCCTGATGCGGAGCCCTCTGCTCTACGGCTGCTAAAGCCAACTGGTAGACATCCTCCATGCCCTGACGCATTGCGTCAGTCTGTCTCTGCTGTGCCTCAGACTGGGCTCTCTGAGTCTCCAACATCTGCTGGAAGAAAGCAAGCATCTGTCCCATACCTGTAGGCAGAGGAGACGGAGAAGGAAGAACATCTACAACTGACGAGGAGTCCGCTGTGCAGGAGGAGGAAGAGTGCCCACGACAACAACTGGTACTGCGACAGGAACAGTCGTAGCAACCTCCGGAACAGTCCTCGAAATTGGTGGAGGAGTACCCCCAAAACCTGCCGTCGATGCTCCGACTGGGATAGAAGTGACTGGATCAGGTCCGCGAGGTATAGCAGACCTCTCCATATCCGCGGCCTCAGGATGCTGTGATCTTGTCTGCACCATCCTGAAGACAGATTGAAAGAAGGAAATCAATATGGCACAAGAAAGATTATATCAAAGAGGACAGTTAGAATGCAAGAATCAATATAAAAAAGGACAGTTAAAAGATCAGCAAGTGGAAGTTGTTTTCTATTTTGTGATTGAGTAAACTTAGCCTACAACCTATCCTAGATACGTACCATAGGCTCCTAACAGCACTCTAAATCGAGTGACACTACGACATCGTACTAATTGCGACTTCAGACCTGCATGGGCCACCACTAAAAATGTGTCACGACCTGCACCCGGAGTAAGGGCACGAGTGCGTGACAGCGTCCCAGCCTACGCCACAAAAATGGCGTAGAACGTTTTCTAGGTATACTATCTAACAACAGTTATAATATCAAAACCTGTCAAGAATGGTCAACTCCGAATAGAGGACAAGAAATGACAATATAATATACTCAATCATAAACTCTAAGAAAGATAGATGATACCGAAAGATAAAGACAACAAGATATGAAATATCATCCAGAAGATCCAACACAGAAATAATACAAGTCTAGAGTCAACAATCTCTAATACAAATACTAAAATAATAACAAGCTAAAATGTAATATGGAGACAAAGTCCAGTACTAAACTAAACCAGCTAAGCTACTCTAAAGCCTCATCGGCGAAAGATAACCCCTGCTGAACTAGGGTCTCCAAGTCTAGGCCAACTACGTCATGAGGATCGTAGTAGGTAGGGCAATCCTCCTTGCCATAAACTATAAAATTTTGTCAACATATCCAGTTAGGACAGAACAAGCACAAATCTCAAATAACAGTTCTAGTTAGACGATATTGAAAATGTAGCAGTAAATAGAGAAAATATACAAGATAAAATAATATGTACATGAATCATAGTAAGGCATATCAAGACTGTAACTAAATGTAAGAACAAGAAAATAGTATATATCATGTATGAAAATCTGGAACTATATCTATGTGAGTTTAGTATTAGTTTTAACATGTGATCGGCTTGGGTTGTACAGGAGAAAAAGGGCCTGGCTAGTCATACGTGAAGTGTATGGCTAACACTCTCAGGGAACATGAATCATAGGAGAAAAATAATCACATATATACGCTAAGTACCCCCATCCCCGACTAGTAAAGTGGATCCAGTAATGACATGTCATGGCACATGATTCTCCGAGGAGGTAGCGAGCCTTCGCAGGAATCGTGTCTATACAATGCACAAGGAACAAGGAAAGACTTGCACAGGATATACCAAGAAATACAAAGAATAATATCTCATGACGGAATACAGACAAATACCAATCCGTGTGAACAATGTGTCAAGAGAATAAGGATATCTACACTAAATACAAGAAACATAGACGATATCATAAAACATAAATATTATCAGAGAATGTACTCGCCTGAGATCTGATGGAAATATGTCAACTGTGTAATCTGGCTCAGAGTGAAATCATAGACCTAAAGATGAGGTATCATGAGTTAATTAGAGTTTAATAGTGTATGGCATAATTTCTAGTATATGTTATGAAATCTAGGTCAAACTTAGTCATACTAAGTCACACCAAGCCAAACTAAGTCACACTAGGTCAATCTAAGTCAATCTAAGTCAAACAAGGTCAATCTAAGTCAATCTAGATTATACAAAGTCAATCTAAGTCATACTAGGCCTAACAAAGTCAAACTAGGTCAAGACAAGTCAAACGAAGTCAAACTGGGTCGATTTAAGTCAAAGGTTGACTTACAGTTGACTTTTGGTCAACCGGTTAACTCTGGTCAACCCTGGTCAACTCATAGTCCACTCAAGGTCAAACTAGGTCAATGGTTGACTCACAGTTGACTTTTGGTCAATTGGTCAACTCTGGTCAAGCTTTGGTCAATTTTAGGCTAAAGTTGACTTTTGGTTGACTTTTAGTCAAAACGGTCAACCATGGTCAAACGGGGTCAACCCTAAGTCACTTACCCTATTCCTAACCATTACCAACCAAGCTATCCTAATTCTAACCATATCTTAAACATATTATCTCTTGTCTTAGTTCTAAGGTATTACCTTAACTCTATCCCATTACCTTACCAAGGTAAACTTATTACCTTAGCCTCTAACTGATACCCTTGCCTACTTTACCCTCACTCTACGTATCCCTCAATACCCTACCAAGGTATTCTAACACTTACCCTTGTATCTCGATACCGTACCATGGTATCTTGATACCCTATTTGTTAAAAAGGTAAACATCCTATTAACTAGGCCAATCTTGTATTCCGAAACCAATATCTTGGTTTAGGCACTAATACCTTAGCCTAGCTAAACCCGTATCTTAATACCCAACCCATACCTTAGTCTCTACCCAATACCTTAGCCTCTAGGTACCCTAGAAATTTTACCAATACCTTGGTATCTCGATACCTACCTTAACTAACTTATCTTGATATCCTCAAGATATCCCGTATCTTGAATATCCAAGATATCCTTTATCTTGGATATCAAGATATCCAAGAATCTACCTATCCAATATCTAATATCTATCTACTAACATATATATATATATATATACTAACCATATTATGATATCTAAACACTAACTTAGATATCCCAATATACACTAACTTACCTTAACGTCCTAACATCTAACATCTTAGATAACTTAGGATTTCTAACTAGTATATAACCCTATCTAATTCAATCTAAACTACTCACTAACTACCTATTAACATCCAATAAAAAGTGGGCTTAAAGGGGGCTAAAAAGGGCGGTTAAATGGGTGCAAGAAGGGGGGTGAAATGGGGCTGCTGCTAGCAGGTAGCAGCTGCTAATGCTGCTGAAAACTGCTGCTGTTGCTGCTGATTTCTGCTGCTATTGTGGGGGGGGGGGGGGCAGCAGCTCCCCCCTCTTCCCCACTCTCTACTCCTCTATCCCTCTATTCATTCATTCATTCATTCATCCATCCATCCATCCATCCATTCATCCATTCACTAATTCATTCATCCCTCTACCTATCTATCTATCTATCTATCTATCTATCTATCTATCTATCTATCTATCTATCTATCTATGAACACCCACACACACACACTACCAACACCACCACTACCACCACACATACACTCTCCATATAAATATACACATATACACATACACATACACATACACATACACATACACATATACTCCTAAACGACCCAAAACCTTATCCGAATACCCAATCCTTGCAATTCTACTCTCTAGGGCCTAGATACGTTCCCCACACAAGAAATCTAACTCACTCACGCGAACAAAAACGAGAAACGAGGCCCGAATGGCCATTCTGGCGACTTCGGGGTGTCTGATTCGCGATACCGCGTGATACGGACACCAAAAATATCCGGATTTGACCCAAACTCTACCCAAGAGTTCTAAATAATGATTAGAACCTATTCTAAGTACTAACTTGCCGATTCTAGCGTCGGTGCAAAAAGTCACCCGTGTGTTGGAACCCGAAAACTCCGAAAAAGTCTATTTTTATGATTTTTCGTAAAACGATCCCACGTATCCCAATATGGACATGTACCTAGCCTCATCTCACCCAAACTAACCTAATTAGGTCTAATTAGGCTAGGGCAACACCCAAACAGGTCAATTTTGGGTTTTCCATAAAATTGGCATTAAACCTAGGTCAAAAGTCCCAAATTGAGCCCAATGGATTCCAAACCACTTCTAATGGGTTATCCTACATCTCGGGCATCCTCTAATATTCAAATGACATTAATTAGGAGCATTTACGAGAGTTAGAGTTAGGGTTTTCCTCTTGGGAGTTGGAATCCCAAGGAAACGCCCCAAAATTGGTTCTTTTTGGGTCAAGAGCCAAATCTATGCTTCCAACCCCTCCATGCTAGGTTCTACCTAGATAAAATCCACACATGAGAGATGAACAAGGGTTAGCACCAAGATTAGAGAGAGATCTAGAGAAAATGGAAGAGATTTGACTTACTTTGGGCTTGAAATCAAAGAATTTTGGCTTGGTTTGGGAAGGAACTCTCAAAGGAGAAGAAGAAGAGCAAGATGTGAAGAAAATGAAGTGGATAGGGGGTCTCCTTGCTGCCGGCCAGATTTAAGGAGTTTGGGGGCATTTGGCAAATGTCCAAAATGCCCTCCAAGGCCCCTTTGAGTCAATTTTGTCTTATGTGAAAGTTTAGGGATAAAAGGATCAAGTTTAAATAACCAAATGGACCAATTAAGTCATGTGTGATTTGTCTAAATGCACTATACTAATTAGTGGGATTTATGGGCCATGTCTAGCTAAACTCTGGGTCCCAACTAGAGTCTAAGTTATCCGGGTCATTAACACAGGTCGAAATGAGCCAAAACTCAAACCCTATCAAACTAAACCCAAAAATACAATATTAAAATATAAAAATTCCCAAAATATTAAAATATAAAAAATGACCAAAATCATAATACATCAATTTAAATATGATTAAAATAATATAAAATTCACCAATTAATTAAAATCCTAGATTATTCAAAAGTCACAAAATGACCAAAATATCCTTAGACTAAAAAGTGGTAATTAGCTAATCTAGTCACATGGGTTAGGCCTCCATGGTCATGGTTAGTCTCTAGGCTAAACAGCTCTAAGGTTACACTAGCCAAAGGGCAAAATCACAAAACACTAATTAAAATAATCAAAATCACCAATAAATCAATAACATGATTTAAACCTATTATTAAATAATCAATTTTACAAAAATTTAAAATTATCCTTATTTTTGAAAACAGGCAGTTACACACACAACTCGAAGAGATGCGACCCGAACTTTTCTCTCGTCCAGAGCACAAAATTGAAGAGCAAAATTTTGTAGGAGGTGACGGGGTGGAAAGAGAGAACTTTGTAGGAAGTTTTTACTTAAAGCCAAAAGTTATGCTCTCAAGAAGAAGTAGAGAGCCATGTATATAAAGCCAAGTTCCAATCCTAAGGGCTGCCTATAAGCAGCCATAACAATAGGTCAAAACAGGACCCCTTCCCTAATGTTATAATCTAATATAATTGGTAAGGAAGACTTGGTTTTTTATCAAAAAAACAACAATCGTACCTCCCACCGCCCTCCTCCCCCTCCCCAAAAAAATAAAAAATAAAAACCAATTTAGTTCCGTAAAATAAAAGAGAAGAATAGGAGTAAAGAATTTCTGGACAAGTATATACTATGCATAGATGAGATGTACTACATCATTGAATCTCACTTAGTGACTGTTTTCTTTTTCTGAAGAAGTTCTTGATGGACTATGCCTTGAATCAGACTTCTTGAACCAGATTTAGAAGCACACATAGTACGCTAGAGGTTCTTGGATTGATTGGCTGGCGCTTTAGATTGGCCATGCGCACTTATTCCATATTCATGATAGTTGTCTGGGATCGCCCTGTCTCATAGTGGCGGCCTTCACGACCTCTTATATAGATAATTTCTTAAGGGTTGGTGACATGTATCAATCCTGCATATCATGCTTGGACCTATTAAGAGTTAAAACTCATCCTAATAATATCACACCGAAACATTATGACCATAGGGATGGGATATCATAGTATAACCTCGTACAACCGCTAGGGCTTTTGAGAATTTAATCTCAGGGTCTATATTAGTTACCAAAGTTCAGTTTATTTCTACCCTTTGAATCGGCTTCTTATGATCTCCATTCAGAATCGGTTGGGATTCCACTACTGGTGACTTACTTATGGGCTTAACCCCGTCTCCCTAGATGATTCTAGGATCAATGTACTAGATAGACCCTTCGCCAAGTGGTCTGTGTCACGCTCGACCCGGAAAATTGCTTGTCCTCTCTAGATTTCACCCGAATCATTGTCCTCGCTGGGGCATGATGCCGCACAAGCCTGTAGTTGCGCTCATTCAAGGCAAGATAATAGGTTCACATAGTGTTTATCTCAAATTGATAACATAAGCAATGGAAAGAAAATAGAATATACAAGAAGAATCTCTTTTATTAATAATGAACTGAAGGTTACAAAGGCCTTAAATAGCCCAATTGAATAGGCCAACTGGCTACAACGCTCATGATCTCTCTAGCTCACAAAGGATTATATTGTTCCATATATTATACCTCTTTATAGCCAACAAGTAGTTTTCGGCCGAACATCTCCAGGTTGCAAGTCCGAACGCCAATGCGGTAGCTCCTCTTGAAACGCTAAGGACTCCATGCCTCGGCACGTCCAAGCCAAGCCCCGTCCCGAGCCGAACATAACCTAAACCTGCAAGCAAACTAGTGGGGGATTAGTGCTTTCGTCCTCGCTGCAGTGATCAAGACCCATTCGTACCCAACTAACTCTAAGTATATTTAGTGAAACATGCAACTTATTTGGTGATCTTTCTATTTAGCCTTAGGTCAATTTCATGGCAATATTCAAGCATAGCAACTTATTATAAATGTGTCCAATACCGTGTTCTTGTTGCAGATACAGTTAGACATAATATAAACATAAGCATCATGATCGTGCATGTTTTCGTCTCGTTTTGCTTAGCCTACAATCGTTAGAAATATGCATAATCGACCATACAATTCATGCAGCCAACCAACCAAACTTAGACATATGCATAAGGGTGGCAGGCCCTGTACCTGCACCCAACTCTAATCTCAGCCCACCGATCTTATCTATATGAAGGTCACTGTGTTTCGTACCGTAATAGACTTGGCATCCTTATGTGTAAGCCTATGATCGCTCCAATACGGGTTGCTAGCCTAGTATCTGAAGCATCCCAAACTTACCGATATCATAGTTTATCATAACACTGGCCGGTCGCAACCTGTCCTAATGATGTGCACCATAAATACCATACATAATTTCTTCCTAGGCCGAATGGTCCCGGTGTCCCAGTCGTAACCATTCGAGGGAAGCTGCACCCGTGCACGGGCCATCCGAGTCCATTGACCATGCAATATACGCCATAGCAAACAAGTTATATCATTCCAATCAATCTCACATCCCATAAACATAATCCCTCATCTCTATCTCAAGTTCCATCGACATTATGCCCCAACACATCCGTATTGATGCATGACGTCCAACGGTTTAATACTACTCGTATCATATACCCAACGCGTCCCATTCATAAGTTATTCATATAACAACAGTTCCGTAGTTACTTAATCATTTTATAGCTTCCGTGCACGAGGGCACGCTTAATGCCATAATTAGTGTTCTAGGCCTAGTGTTCAATGTTCTCGGAGTCGTACACGTGGTGCACATCTTGATATTGCCTTTCAATGTTCTACCATCACCGTCCTACCGTGACCCATACACTTGATGCACGTTGCTTCAATTGTTCAATGTTCTATCTTAATGTTCGACACATACTAAGACCTTTAACCGTTTGAGCCATGCTCGCTAACTTAATGACAACTTACGCATACAAGGATATATTTTATTATAACGTGAAGGAGTAGGGAGAGAGAGTCAAGACCGCCCACCTTAAGCCGATACGCCTTGTCGTTTTGCCAAGCTGAAGCGGCTCGATTCTATAACTTGCTTGCACGGCTAACTCTCATGACTTAGCCATTCCGTTGAACTATTCGACTGATTCGGCCTATCGTGCCCATGCCACGATATGTTGCAAGGCGACGATTTGGTTTTGCGGACACCTTAGTGAACAAGGCAAATTGTCGACCCTTATGATTCAGCGTAAAAGCGTAGCCTACACACCAGATCAATCGAAGTCAATACTTTGTTCAAACCGAACTTATGCTTTGCATCGATTCGCATCGATACTTCATCGGGTCAACGCAACTCTTCGAGTCAATGACTCATCATAATGCACCGTGCGGAGCGGGGTGTTACATAATATACCACTCAAAACAAGGTTCGTCCTCGAACCGAAACCAACACTCAATCCAAGTGTTTTGTTAGATCGTTTCATGATTTTGTGCCGCTATCGTTTGAATCATACAACTTAGTTTGGATCATACACATATTTTAGGCATCCCACCAATATATGCATTTCAGCCAAGCTTGGTTGTAGGATATCAGGACAAGGCTAACAGGCTCAACTTAAATCCTCAAGCGTAAATAATTCCGTACTCGACTTGGTCAGATCTTAGCGTCTATTCCCAAAAATACTTCTCGTATGCATTATTCTATAACATGTGATTATCTTCCAAACATTTCTGTATATAACTTAACTCAAAACCGTTACTTCGTTCCCATAAGTTTCTCTCCGGCCATCTAACACTCGTATTGCATTAAGTCATTATGCATCCGGTCGCAACAATTCACCGCAATGCCTATTCGTCCAACCGTTTTCTATTTCTCGCATAAGTCAAATCCTTATTCAACACAATTCCAACATGTCCAAACTTCCTTCACCTATAATCCGTACTATGCATCATATGCAACTATTCCAACACGATTCATGTTCTCGAAATTTTCTACGCAACGCATCTGGGGTTACCCCCGCTGGGTAACTTATCCAGACATCATACTCGCATTCTCCCGACACAAGAGGTCAAATTGAGTCCATGATGCTTAAAGGCAACAATCTTTTCGACCCAAGGTCTTTTACGATATGCTCATCTCTGATTCTCGACCGAGTACGAATCCTTTACTTAATTTTTGAATCAATCCTAACTAGTTCATTTCGTAACATAGAATGTGCGCTCAACACATATAACCTAATCGTTACTCAAACCGATCTACGACACAATTCTTAGGGTCATTCTATTATTCGTCACTCTCGTGTATTGCAGAATTCTTGCAATCGTCTTACCGCATCACTATGCTAAGTAGGTTCCTCAATATCTATTTGATCATCGACCAACCAAGTCTATTTACATACTTATTCGATCGATCATAAATTTTCTTTTCTGTCCATATCATTCTAGTCAAAGGATAATCGCTAACTTCCAAAATACGATACTCACTCGCTTAGACTTATCCTCAACATGCACTACATCATCCTTCATCCTCGACGAATTTCTTGTACGACTTCATTGGGTCATCCTATGGGACTTCAACATTCACTTGATTTGGCGGCCAAGTCTTCTAGGGTCATCTGTCCCGAAATTACTCGATAATTGAAGATCATCAACGAGGGACAGTTACTACGAACCATGCTACATTCTATCGCGGAGCCAAATCAATTCTCGACAATTCCTATGAGACTTTATCCACTCTGACATAATTTACCAAATCCATAATTCATCTACCCTCGTGCAACTGGTGTGCCATTACTACTCGAATGACTCACGCACTTGCGTGTCGTTACTACTCGAATCACTCATGCATTATAGTTAACAATATCGCTAACCGAGCGATATTTGTTCGTCTCGTGTACAAGTCTATATACTCACGATCAATATCTGACACATTCTATGCTTATCGCAACAATCCTCAAATTCACCTTCGCATCAAACCATAAGTCTAAATCCAATTTGCCATGCCTTGTAAGTTTGACCATCCCTACTGGATATGAATCACCATACCAGCGCTCATGCGGAATAGTCATCCTAATCGACGTGACGTATGTACGAGGCTGGTGTTGCGCTCGCACAAGACAAGAATGTCAGCATAGTGGTTATTCATGAAGCAATCGAGACACTTTCGTTTTCATCCAAGTAATATCCATCCACTCTCATATTCTCCGAAGCATTCCTTCCGTTACCATCCAAACTGCCATCAACTTAACTTGTATTTTATTCATCCAACAATAATGCTCAACATAATTTTCATTCATTCGATCGGAGTATCCTCGAGTTATTACATATCGTCTTTGATACGCCTCAATACCATCGTCGATATGCATAACTTGAACATCTTTCTCTCTCATAAGCTCCAATTCGTTGCAATCACTGTTATTATCCGAACTCGAATACGAATCAAGTCTCACACGTATCAAGATCCATTCTGTTGTAACTAACTATTATTATTGAAACATGATTTCTAATTCATATATCCATTCTTATATTCTTAACTCGCACTTTCAAATCGTGCTGCCGACTCATTGCGCTAACTCAAATTTGTTCGCACGATTTCTTCGTACCTACTCAACTCGTTCTAAACAAGTCTTCATACTAACTGAACACAAATTCGACTGAGACAACTATTTCCTCAATGCAAAATTTTCTTGCTATTTTTACCTATCGTTTGACTTACACTCAATGAACTCTCATCCGACATATCATCCATGGATACGACTTCGCGCATAATCGTTCAACTCAATTCATCGAAGCATACTTGCATCAACTTCTATTGAGTCATTCCCACTCGATTCTCCACACTACTCCATTGAGGACAAACCTATTGTAATCGACATAATCGTCTCGATGCATTCTATTGCAAGTCACCAAACGGCTTAACATAGCCATCGCTAAGTGGTATTGCATATACCACTCAGAAATCGAGCCTATCGTTAACGATACAATGCTTCGCTACACTGATCGCACAAGTGGTATTGCATATACCACTCAAAATTGAGTCATTACTCGACTTTACACTCCGCATAGGTCCGACATCTATTTCGAGTTAACTATTCCGTGGCGATCTTTCTCGATCCCAGCTCTAGTATATGCTTACTCGAGTTGGCACAACATGATAGTCGTTCGTCCAAGTTTGACATTTATTTAAATCTAATCATGCCTTGGCGTTCATATCGATCACACATGCAACATTCGCTTATTCAAAACTCAACGCGACATTCGGCCAACATAAACGTTCGCCTACTCAAATTCGGCTAGCGACCAACTCGACTCGTTACTCTTGCATCTGCGATTTTCTAAATCTTACTCGTTGTAACTCGTGCAACGATTTATCCTCGATACTTAAGGTCACTACTCAATCTCTTCAACATATCGCTATCCATCCGCATAGCCATACAATATATATCATACCATGTTGACTCGTTGTACCGATGCAATGAACGATTCGCGACTTGCCGCACTCCGTGCAACCAATAATATGTATCTTTTGGTACTTCGTGCGACCAACAATACGTATCTCATTGTACTTCATGCAACCAACATCACCATATTCGTTGCACTTCGTACAACCAACGACTCGCAACTTTGTTGCACTTCGGGAAACTAACATTTCATAATTCGTTGCACTTCGTGCAACCAATATTTCATAACTCGTTGCACTTCGTGCAACCAATATTTCATAACACGTTGCACTTCGTACAACCAACAATCTCTAATAGCACTCGGAGAGAGCGTGATAGTCACGACATACTTGTGGTAGACGTACGCAACATAATACAAACTTATTATATGGAACATCCAATGTAGCATCGAGAAGATCCATGTGCCATGCGGTTGCAGAAATAACTTAGAGTCAACTGATTTCGATATCGAAGCAACTGAGGGTAAAAGTGATTCATTCACGGTCCAGAGGATGTAACCGCTCTGATACCAACTTGTCACGCCCCGATCCGAAAAATCGCTCGTCCTCGCTAGATTTCACCCGAATCATCGTCCTCGCTGGGGCATGATGCCGCACGAGCCTGGAGTTGCGCTAGTGCAAGGCAAGTAACCGGTTCACATAGTGTTTATCTCAAATTGATAAAATAAGCAGCGGAAGGAAACATAGTATACAAGAAGAATCTCTTTTATTAATAATGAACTGAAGGTTACAAAGGCCTTAAATAGCCCAACTGAATATGCCAACTGGCTACAATGCTCATGATCTCTCTCGCTCACAAAGGATTATATTGTTCTATACATTATGCCTCTTTATAGCCAACAAGTAGTCTTCGACAGAACATCTCCAGGTTTCAAGTTCGAACGCCAATGCGGTAGCTCCTCTTGAAATGCTAAGGACTCCATGCCTCGGCATGTCCAAGCCAAGCCCCTTCTTGAGCCGAACATAACCTAAACCTGCAAGCAAACTAGTAGCGGGATTAGTGCTTTCGTCCTTGCTGTACTGATCAAGACCCACTCGCACCCAACCAACACTAAGTACATTTAGTGAAACATGCAACTTATTTGGTGATATTTCTATTTAGCCTTAGGTCAGTTTCATGGCAATATTCAAGCATAGCAACTTATTATAAATGTGTCCAATACCGTGTTTCTGCTGTAGATACAATTAGACATAATATAAACATAAGCATAGTGATCGTGCATGTTTTCGTCTCGTTTTGCTTAGCCTGCAATCGTTAGAAATATTCATAACCGACCATACAATTCATGCAGCCAACCAACCAAACTTAGACATATGTATAAGGGTGGCAGGTCCTGCGCCTGCACACAACTCTAATCTCAGTCCACCGGCCCTATCTATATGAAGGTTACGGTATTTTGTACCATAATGGACTTGGCATCCTTATGTGCAAGCCTATGATCGCTCCAATACGGGTTGCTAGCCCAGTATCTGAAGGATCCCGAAATTATTGATATCATAGCTTATCATAACACTAGCCGGTCGCAACCCGTCTGTCATGACCCGTATCCGATTTTTAGACGCGAGCTCGTGAGCAAGCCAGCTACGTATCGCGCGGACTCCAGCCCGACTTGAATATGTATAAGCTGTCCAGAATAGGGTATCATGTCTAATCTAACCTATATCTCAATCTACAGGTATCATATAAAATAAGAATAAACAATTATGGGTCATGCTCTGCAGCCCATTAGCATATTGTCCGATTAGACTCCAAGAATGATATGAGTCTATAAAATAAGCAGAATATATCATGGCATGGAATATAAAACATGAGAGGATATTAAAGAGATATCACAAGCAAATACCTGTATCCCTGCAGGTGTAATCACTACCATCACGAACCGCTAACTAACTCCATGCAATCAGCTACCTGAAGAGATCATCAGGTCCTCAGGGGACATAGCAAGATATATAAAAATATGCCTATCTAACAGTTTAGTCATGCAATAATATAAACATGGTATAAATAGGAACTAGACATGAGACTGACATGTGGCTACTGACAGGTACTATGAACACGGATAATAATAAAGAGATATCACAAGCAAATACCTGTATCCCTGCAGGTGAAATCACTACCATCACGAGCCGCTAACTAACTCCATACAATCAGCTACCTGAAGAGATCATCAGGTCCTCAGGGGACATAGCAAGATACATAAAAATATGTCTATCTAATAGTTTAGTCATGCAATAATATAAATAGGGTATAAATAGGAACTAGACATGAGACTGACATGTGGCTACTGACAGGTACTATGAACACGGATACGGGATCAACTATGCATAAATAAACTGTTGGAAGAACAAGTAAACAAGAGATCAAAGGAATACCAACCCTCGCCCCGAATGTGGACTCGCAGGTCAGTTTCAAGACAAGTCAACCTCGCCCCGTGTGTGGACTCGCAGGTGCAAAAGGACAACTCTCGCCCCGTGTGTGGACTCACAGATTGTGGGAACAAGATATGTATGGCAGTTCAATCACACATACTTGCAGACACGACTCAATCAAGATACAAGTGACGACACGGTACAACTCAGTCATGACACAGGTAAGGACAACTCTAGCATAAACCATAATAAGGACAAGCCTGGTGTAACTACGCTATCAAGTCAGGTAATACTGATATACAAGTAAGACAATAAACTAGTAAACATGGTATGTAGAAAACATCTGAATCCATATCAACTAGAGTAATTACATGATAACATACTAAAAACAAAAGAACTATAAGCATAAAAATGAACTGTAGAGGGAGGCAAGGTATCTTGCCTGGTGGTAGCACGAAGAGCCAACAATATACCGTCAACTGGCAAGCCATAGAGTCCAAATCTCACAACTATTTTCGAAAGCTGAAATAGACATTGCCAACATTCTTAGAATAGTCAAATTAGCTAGGATTGCCATTCCTTAAGTCCAATTCTGGACACAGGGGCAAAACGATAATTTTGGGCTAAAACGATGTCCGCCGTTGGATCCGTTTTGCACCGAAAAGCGTGCCAGAGTCAATGGTCACTAAAGTCGTCAAACTACATGTCTACAAATTTGCTTTGATGATACGAACCCAATGGTATGTCCAATTATGGATTTTGGTGGGCCGTGCACAAAATTGCCCGTTGAATCGGATCGTGGGGTCCGCAAAACGGCGATCCGATCAACAGTCTCAGAATTGGACCAAACTTGGCATACAGGACCAGAAAAATGATACGGTCCTGTTGGCATAAGTTTTGTCTTGATCTGACGAACGTGTACAAAGTAATTGGAAAATTTGTACAAAGGCCGATACGGTGAATTTTGACGGATACACATCAAATTCGTCGTGCACACGCGACCAATTTAAATTTTGTCAAAGCCCACATGTCCACAAAGTCGATACGTACCTTTCGACGCTTTCGGTTCGCGACCACGTCGCCCGAATTGGCAGGACGCACGTCGTATCGAAGAATTTCTAGTTTTTGAAAATAAATTTTTGCTAAATTTCGGAATCCGATCTCTCGGCACGTAGTCGACGAAATCAAATTCCGTAAAAAGGGATTCGAAGTCCTATAGGTTGTCTAGGACTGTCATTAAGTAGTTTCTAAATGTTTGCATGAGTTGATCGAAATCGATCCTCGAACAGGGGATTTAAACTGTTTTATAAACTGTTTTATCAACAATTTTTTGTTGATTTTGGAACGATTTTCAGGAAAATCTAATCGAGTATTTTCGAATCTAATTAAAGGGTCACATAGATGGTTATATCGGCTACACATAGGTTTTCGTAGCTTGCAAAATGATGAAACGATGAGTTGATGGTCGTACCAGGAAGACAGGGGTCGCGACGTACTCCTGTTGTTGGGACTGCTGTTGATGTGCGCGGCCTGCACGCGCTCGACTGTCGGCGGTCGGCCACCACGGCAGCGACGCGGTGGTTGCACGTGCGCGCGCGATGGAGGGGCGCACGTGGGTGAGGCGTGGGTTAGGGTTTGGTGAGAACTTCTCTCTATCGCATTCTTTATGTATATATATACTGAATCGAACAACCGAGCAACCGAGCGGGTGGGGAAGTTGGAAACGTTCGGTTTGGCATGGGCCTGTCGGGCCGGGGAAGCTCGGCTGTGGCCCATTAGGCTATGGGGTTTTATGTGTTTTCCTTTTTATTCATGACTCCCTAAATGCATACATATATAATATGTATATATATGTCCTATACATATATACCATATATTAATATAAGCTACCAAATATGCATATGAATATTAATATATATATATATATATATATATATATATATATATATATATATATATATATATATATATATATATATACCATAAACTCAAATACGAGCAATAAATATTAATCATAATCAATATTTTATAATATAGAATTCATAATTCATATACCAATCTATATAAATAATTTCAATTAGTTAGCCATACATATACATACTTATATAAAGACTAATTTTGTATATCGAAAATATTCTTATATATACGCACAAGTATATATATATATATATATATATATATATATATATATATATATATATATATATATATATATATATATATATAGGTAGCCTACATAAATCTCACATTAAAATATATGTTAAGTAAATATTCTCTATACGTTCAAATAAAATATTAATCCTTTATGGCAAGCATATATAATACAACTGTCCTTTGTAAAAGGCCCACTAGGTCACTAAACAATTTTAAAAGGCTAATCTGTACATCCACATGGACATCCTTAGACGCTCTACCCCTCCACATGCGCTTGGGCTTGGTTCGGAATCAGTCCGGGCTAGTTTGGTTCAACCTGGTCTTCTATACGTCAATAAATTAATTAATAAAGAATTAAACATCTATAGAGGTTAGGTCGCAACTTGGCCTGATTTTCCTACTTAGAACATCACTATGGCTCGGTCTTTCCTACCAGTGCTAACACACTGGTTAAAGCACGCCACTGCACTGTCCGTGCCACGACTTCTAGTCATCTTGTACTCAAATTTCTAACCATGGCTAAAATCATCTACCATAATAATTAACTAAATAATTATTTATAAAATTCTAAAAATCACCATTCAAATAAAATAAATAAAAAATATTTTAAAAATTCTCGGGAAGGGGAGCTACAAATCTACCCACCATAAAAATAATTTCGTCCTCGAAATTCTAATTCATCATTATTCCTTAAAATTCAAAAATGAAGTCTGCCTTAACCTCAATCTCCTCAAATTTAATTTCTTAAAATATTTTATAACCTTCTTTAGTCATTTCATCACTCCGAATACTTGAGGACTTCTACCCACTTTTGATCATACTACTCCCTCGAAACACAAGCCACTAAAATCTTATAATCTTCTAACTATTTGCTAACAATCCTTCCAATAGATATCTAGGGCCTATGAAATCTATAATCCCTCATATCTATAAACGATCAATACTAAAAAATCATGCAATATTATACTATAATTTAAGAATTTCTGATGAATTTTAGACAGCATGATTATTCGTCACCACGGAATAGGAAGGGACGAGGATCAATGGTACGGAGAGCAAGGAAGTATAATCGAGAGCAAATAGGGAGTTTTCAAGGACGTATAGAATTTCTAGGAGAATTTTCAAGGCAGAGTGGATTGAGATTTCTAAGGTTTAGTCATATTCGCAGGCACGTATCAGTACAGTTACGTAACCGATATGATATGCTCTGACCTACATGGGCCACCAAAAAAACTTGTCACGACCCGCACCCGGTTTTCGGACGCGAGCTCGTGAGCAAGCCAGCTACGTATCTAGCGGAGTCCAGCCCGACTCGAATACGTATAAGCTGTCCAGAATAGGGTATCATGTCTAATCTAACCTATATCTCAATCCATATGTATCATATAAAATAAGAATGAATAATTATGGGTCATGGTCTGCAGCCCATTAGCATATTGTCCGATTAGACTCCAAGAATGATATGAGTCTATAAAATAAGCAGAATATATCATGGCATAGAATATAAAGCACGAGAGGATAATAAATAGATATCACAAGAAAATACCTCTATCCCTGCAGGTGTAATCACTACCATCACGAGCCGCTAACTAACTCCATGCAATCAGCTACCTGAAGAGCTCATCAGGTCCTCAGGGGACATAGCAAGATACATAAAAATATACCTATTTAACAGTTTAGTCATGCAATATTATAAACAGGGTATAAACAGGAACTAGACATGAGACTGACATGAGGCTACTGACAGGTACTATGAACATGGATACAGGATCAACTATGCATAAATGAACTGCTGGAAGAACAAGTAAACAAGAAATCAATGGAATACCAACCCTCGCCCTGAATGTGGACTCGCAGGTCAGTTTCAAGACAAGTCACCCTTGTCCCGTATGTGGACTCGCAGGTGCAAACGGACAACCCTCGCCCCGTGTGTGGACTCGCAGGTTGTGGGAACAATACAGGAATAACTGTTCAATGACACATACTTGCAAACACGACTCAGTCAAGATACAGGTGATGACACAGTATAACTCAGTCATGACACAGGTAAGAACAACTCTAGCATGAACCATAATATGGACAAGCCTGGTGTAACTACGCTATCAAGTCAGGTAATACTGATATACAAGCAAGACAATAAACTAGTAAACATGGTATGTAGAAAACATCTGAATCCATATCAACTAGAGTAACTACATGATAACATACTAAAAACAGAAGAACTATAAGCATGAAAATGAACTGTTGAGGGAGGCAAGGTATCTTGCCTGGTGGTAGCACGAAGAGCCAACAATATACCGTCAACTGTCAAGCCATAGAGTCCAAATCTCACAACTATCTCCAAAAGCTGAAATAGACATTGCCAACATTCTCAGAATAGTCAAATTAGCTAGAATTGCCCGTCCTTAAGTCCAATTTTGGACACAGGGACAAAACGGTAATTTCGGGCCAAAATAATGTCCGCCGTTGGACCCGCTTTGCACCGAAAAACGTGCCAGAGTCAATGGTCTCTAAAGTTGTCAACCTATATGTCTACAAATTCGGTTTGATGATACAAACCCAATTGTATGTCCAATTGTGGATTTCGGTAGGCCGTGCACAAAATCGCCCGTTGAATCGGATCATGGGGCCCGCAAAACGGTGATCCGATCAACGGTCTCAGAATTGGACCAAACTTGGCATACAGGACCAGAAAATTGATACGGTCCTGTTGGCGCAAGTTTCGTCTCGATCTGACGAATGTGCATAAATAAATTTTAAAATTTGCACAGAGGCTGAAACGGTGCATTTCGACGGATATATATCAAATTCGTCGTGCACACGCGACCAATTTGAATTTCGTCAAAGCCCACACGTCTACGTAGCCGATACGCACCTTTCGATGCTTTCGGTTCGCGACCACGTCGCCCGGATTGGCGGGACGCACGTCGTATCAAAAAATTTCTAGTTTTTGAAAACAAATTTTTGCTAAATTTCGGAATCTGATCTCTCGGCACGTAGTTGACGAAATCAAATTCCGTAAAAAGGGATTCGAAGCCCTATAGGTTGTCTAGAACTATCATTAAGTATTTTCTAAATGTTGTGCACGAGTTGATCAGAATCGATCCTCGAACAGGGCATCTAAACTGTTTTATCAACAATTTTTTGTTGATTTTGGATCGATTTTCTGGGAAATCTAATCGAGTATTTTCGAATCTAATTAAAGGGTCACATAGATGGTTATATCGGCTACACGTAGGTTTTTGTAGCTCACAAAACGATGAAATGATGAGTTGATGGTCGTACCAGAAAGATAGGAGTCGCGGCCTACCCCTGTTGTTGGGACTACTGTTGATGCGCGCGGCTAGCACGCGCTCGACTGCCGGCGGTCGGCCACTACGGCGGCGACGCGGTAGCTGCGCACGCGCACGCGACGGAGGGGCACACGTGGTGAGGCGTGGGTTAAGGTTAGGTGAGAACTTCTCTCTATAGCGTTCTTTATGTATATATATATACTAAATCGAACAACCGAGCAACCGAGTGGGTGGAGAAGTTCGAAACGTTCGATTTGGCATGGTCCTGTCGGGCTGGGGAAGCTCGGCTGTGGCCCATTGGGCTGTGGGGTTTTATGTGTTTTCCTTTTTATTCATGACTGTCACGCCCCAGAACCAGAATACTGGAGAGCGGGGGCAGACATAGCCAGCTACGTATATTGAAATAAATTCCATCTCGCTATACGGTCACGGCTGTCTAGATACATGAGGGTTTACTACAAGCCAACAGTCTCCTATGGTCATGAACAAGCCTAGTGTCTCAATCACAAGCAAGTAAGTAAATGTTACAAGATATATGATCATTAAATATACAATAATAAGGCGTCCCAAATATTACATATTCAGCTGATCATGAAGCTAGTCGTTACAAAATGTGAGGACTAGCAAGAGTTTAGTCATACATGATCAACCCTAGGATCTGTCAATCATGTTACAGCCCGTAGGCAGACAGTAAGTAAATACAATCGAGCTAAACAGGTGCTCGTCGGCTAAACGCCTCAAAAGAATATTTTTACAATAAAGTGGGAGAGCAAAAATAAACCCACTCGTTGCCCGGGTTACGTCTGGTGTTCACCATCGGGCTGGAAAAGCGGTGGATCCTCTGGAGCTGCTCCGAAATCTGGCCATACAAAACCAGCTGGGTCAGATCCCAGAAAGAGCAAGTGCCACAAAGGAAGCTTCACTTAGGAACTAAAACCAGCAATCAGCACAAGATATAAATAAAAATAAGAACTGGAAAATAAGAAAACACATCAGGATGATATACGACGAGATAACCATAGAACTATTCAGATAACCAGGTTACAACCCGTAAACCAAACAAGGACCGGGGTTGTAACCCTTCGTCTAAACAGAACTTGGAACTCTCACCATTTATCGGTAAAATAAATACAAGCATTCTGGTCATATAGCAATCTGGAACAGGATCAGGACAAGACTAGATTGGTTAGACTCCATCCAAACATTTCACGGCCAAGCAAGAACTACGGCTTGATACTTTAACTAACTAGGGTTGTCACAAGCCTAATTACTAACAAGATGCAGTGAGATTATTCCACAGCCACAAGCCCTGCAGACCATCCAGGTTACCCAGGTCGAAAGATTAGGGTTGAATTCAGGTGGGTACATCGTCCAGGAAATGCATGTACCCTTAAGTAGCTTGAAAGGTGCAACACATGACAGTGTGCTGGAAATGTGCCCTACTCGACGGCAGGCTACAGATCCCAGGCGCGCCCAGGTAACGGGATTGCCTGTAGCTGAGAAATCTCTTCATGACTAATGTGTTAATCTAGTTATTAACCTTAGTCCATCTCAATAGGTACTCCTGACCGTGGTACTCAGGAGCTCCCTCCCTAGACATGATGCAAGACAGGATTGGTTTATTTGTACAAGCACAATCGCCCACGGTGTCCAGGTAATTATACAGGTTATGTCATGTCAGGTAGCCGTCGCAACAACTTCTCAAGATATATCATGTCAGGTTTATCATGTCAAGTGTTCTTGTCAGGAGTGCGCCACGACGGGCCACTATCAGGTCATGTCAGGTTAGTCATGTCAGGAGTGCACCACTACGGGTCATTGCCAGGTCGTGCTCAATTATCAGTTCCAAACATATCAAATAAATTCATGATTTTCAAGTTCAGGACAAAAGGCGTAAGGATATAAAATGGACGTAAAATATCTAATAAAGGAGTTACAAAACATGGGCAATTAATGATAAATAATAGTACACAGGAACATGAGAAAGTCATGTGGCTCAGTCATATGCGGTCAGGAAAGGGTAGACTCATGCGGCCCAATTAGGAGGACGCATGCGGCCAGGGTCGCTGAATCACATGCGGCCAAGACAAGGGGGCGCATGCAGCTGGAAGTGCAAGGGCACATGCGGCTCCAAGACGTTGGGCCTCATGCGGCCAGCGGAAGTGTCGAGTTCATGCGACTGGGTATAGAAGGAGGCGCATGCGGTTAAGTCAACATGACTGCTTATGCGGCAAGCAGTGAAAGGTACATATACGGCTGAAGGGGCAGGAACCTATGCGGCTGGGAGTAGGACTAGCTCCCATGCGGTAAGCAGAAAGGAAGGCTCCATGCGGCAAGCAGGAACTGAGGACTCATGCGGTCAGGTTTAATTCATATTCATGCGGCCAAGGATGGAAGCAGGCTTATGCGGCTAGAACGCGAGGGCCTCATGCGGTTCAAGAATGAGACTCAGCCCATGCGGCTAGAAGTCTCATGCGGCCGAATCACTTGCCGCATGGATTGCCATGCGGTCAAGTCAAGCACTGTTCTTCTTCCTCATATTTCAGAGAAGAAGAACACCATGAACCCAAGCTTCCAAGCGGCATAACTCTATCATCCGGAGCCCAAATCCGAACTTCCATAGGTCAAAATGGGGTAGAACGAGATTCTCTACAACATGGAACTATCAAAACTCGAAAATAACAAGATTAAATAGATCAAAACCCAAAAAAATCTGAAAATGAAATAAACTTAGATCTACAAGAATCCAGCCATGGAAAGGAGAAATGTCAAATACTAAAGTGCTTTAGAATGTAGTAAAGAAGAGAATGGAGCAATAAAATCAGAGTTCCTCCATGAAGCAAGTTGCACTTGCCTAGAGCTCACTCACTCTCTCTCTGGTAGGTAGGGAGTAATGGGGAAGAAGAAGATGATTAATAAAGAGAGAGAATAGAGAGAATGGATTAATAAATTCAATGGTGGTGGTAGGTAGGGGGTTCATCCAAGGTTCATGATAGACCAAAGAAAATCGAACCAAGCCAAGAAATAACCAAGCCAAGATGCAAGCTAAACAAGAAATCATGCAAATACAGAATAAAATACGTACACGTATTCCAGAAATACGTAATACGGACCATAACCATTACAACTCTACCCACCTTAAAAGAATTCCGTCCTCGGAATTTAATCAGGAGGCTAGAGGAGCAATGACAAGCTATACTAATAACAAGCAAGCTATACTAGACAATCAATCAATCATGCAAGCAAGGAATCGAAGGCATGAGGCATAAGAAAGACATTATACCTCACGAGTCAAACAAGTCTGGATATCGCGATCGGATATCATCCTCACGCTCCCATGTTGACTCCCCCAAAGGGTGATGACCCCAAGCAACTCGGACTAACTTGATAGTCTTGTTCTTGAGGATCTTCTCTCTCCGGTCCAATATAGACACGGGCCTCTCCTCATACGAAAGGTTGGTACCAACAACCAATTCTGAATGATCCAGGATGTGGCTCGGGTCCGGGATATACCGTCGTAATTGGGATACATGGAACACGTTATGTACCTCGCTTAGCGACGGCGGAAGAGCGAGACGATAGGATACATCTCCTACTCGCTCCAGAATGTCAAACGGTCCTATATACCTAGGACTAAGCTTTCCCCGGATGCCGAAACGAATGACGCCACGGTTAGGCAAAATCCTCAGGAATACATGATCGCCGACCGAAAACTCGAGAGGGCGCCAATGAGAATCGGCCCAATGGCGCTGGCGATCTTGGGCAACTCGAAGATGATCTCTGACTCTCCTGACCACTTCGACTGTCTGGGCAATCATTTCTGGACCGAGCATCTGTCTCTCTCCAATATTATCCCAGGCTAGCGGGGATCTGCACTTCCTACCATACAGTGCCTCGAACGGTGCCATCTGGATACTGGCCTGGAAACTGTTGTTGTACGAGAATTCTACCAGGTGCAAGTGATCTTCCCATAAACCACCGAAGTCAAGTGTGCAAGACCGCAATATGTCTTCAAGAGTCTGGATCGTACGCTTCGACTGACCATCTGTCTACGGATGATACGCTGAACTGAACTGGAGGCGAGTCCCCAAACTCTCTTGCAAGCTACGCCAAAAGTGCGACGTAAATCTGGAATCTCGGTCCGAGGTGATACTGATTGGCACTCCGTGCAACCTGACAATCTGCGTGAGGTACATCTCCGCTAGCTATACCGTCGACTGGCCAACTCTAAATGGAAGAAAGTGAGCCACCTTCGTGAGCCGATCAACTATAACCCAGATAGCATCTCTGCCAGCTGGGGATCTAGGTAATCCAGTCACGAATTCCATGGTTACATGCTCCCACTTCCATTCTGGAATCGGTAAGGGCTGAAGAAGTCCAGCCGGTCTCTGATGTTCAGCTTTAACTTGTTGACAAATCAAACACCGAGAGACAAACCGAGCTATCTCCCGCTTCATGCCATTCCACCAGAAGTGCTGACAGATATCTCGGTACATCTTCGTACTGCCAGGATGGATGGAATACTGAGAACTGTGCGCCTCTGACATGATCTCCTGCCTGATATCTCCACTGGGTACACAAAGACGCTTCCCATGTCGAAGTGTACCGTCCTCATGAATGCATAACTCTGGTCTTCGTCCTGCCTCACACTCTGCTCTGAGTCGCTGAAGCTTAGAATCTGCCGACTGCGCCATCCGGATCCTTTCGACTATAGTAGATTGTACTTGCATGCTGGCCATCAATGCTATACTGGAAGGGAGAATAACTTCTATACCCATCTTCTGAAGATCTGCTAACAGCTCTGGTTGCGCTGTTAGAAAGTAAACTCCGGCTCTCCTGCTCAAAGCATCTGCAACAACATTGGCCTTCCCGGAATGATACTGTAAGTTGACATCATAATCCACAAGAAGCTCCAGCCACCTCCTCTGACGCATGTTAAGATCCTTCTGGGTGAAAACATACTTCAGGCTCTTGTGGTCGGTGAAAATCTCCACCCTATCCCCATACAAATAGTGCCTCCACAACTTAAGTGCAAACACTACTACTGCCAGCTCCAAGTCATAGGTTGGGTAATTCCTCTCATGATCACGAAGTTGCCGTGACGCATAAGCTATTACCTTCCCATGCTGCATCAGAACACATCCTAAACCTCTGCCTGAAGCATCACAATACACTGAGAATCCTTCGGTCCCATCGGGAAGCGTGAGAATGGAAGCCGTTATCTGGCCTCGCTTCAACTGCTCAAAAGAACTCTGACACTCCGCTGTCCAAGCAAACTGCGCATCCTTGCGGGTCAACTGGGTCAATGGCGCTGAAATCCGAGCAAAATCTGATACAAACCGCCGGTAATAGCCGGCCAATCCAAGAAAACTACGAACCTCTGCAACTGTGCTGGGCACGGGCCATGACTCAATAGCCACAATCTTCTGGGGATCCACTTCTACTCCTCCTCTGGTGATGATATGACCCAAGTACGAAATGCGATCGAGCCAGAACTCGCATTTACTGAACTTGGCATACAACTGGTGCTCTCTGAGGATCTGAAGAACCACACGGAGATGCTGCTCATGCTTCGCCTCACTCTTGCTGTAGACCAGGATGTCATCCAAGAACACAATCACAAACTGATCCAAGTAAGGCATGAAAATGCGATTCATGAGATCCATGAATACGGCTGGCGCATTGGTTGCTCCAAAAGGCATAACAAGGAACTCCCAATGCCCATATCTCGATCTAAAAGCTGTCTTCGGGATGTCCTGCTCTCTGACTCTGATCTGGTGATAACCTGAGCGCAAATCAATCTTCGAGAATACTAAAGCCCCCTTGAGTTGATCAAACAAGTCATCTATCCTCGGGAGAGGGTATCTGTTCTTGATTGTCACTGAGTTCAAGGTACGATAATCAACACATAACCTGGACGTACCATCCTTCTTTTTCACAAGAAGCATCGGGGCTCCCCAAGGCGATCCACTAGCACGAATGAATCCCTTAGCTCAAAGTTCTTCAATCATCCGATACAAGATCTCTAACTCTGAAGGCGCCATCCTGTAGACTCTCTCTGACACTGGGGCTGTCCCGGGAATCAAGTCTATAGTGAACTCGATCTCCCTCTCTGGAGGCATACCTGGTAGCTCTTCTGGAAAAACATCTGGGAACTCATCCACTATCCTGGGCAACTGCACTGCTGCTACTGCCATCCGCAATATCGGAGGAGAAGGCTCAACTTCACCTCGGGAAAAGGAAAACTCTGTCTCACCTGGAATGCTAAAAACAACCCTGCCAATGTGGCAGTCTATTCTAGCATACTGGTTCCTTAACCAATCCATCCCTAAGACCACATCATAATCGGCCATCGGGAACTCTATCAATCTAGCGGGGAATTCTCTACCGCTAACTATGATCCGACACGAGGAAAACACTCTATCTACTCCCATAAGTCCGTTACCAGTAAGTATATTGAGCCTTACTGATAATGACTCGGGCTCCAATCCTATCCGTGTCGCGAATCGTGCAGACATAAAAGAATGCGACGCACCAGAATCAAATAAAGCTGAAGCTGGAAAGGAGTTGACGAGAATAGTACCTGCCACTACCTCTCCTGGTGCCAATCCTTCCTCTGCGGTCATTACTATAGCCTGACCGTGCCCTCGGGGTGCTGGTCCCCTCTGCTGAAATCCTCACTGCCTGCTCTGACTCTGGGCTTGGGCTTGTACATGCTGCTGGGGGTTCTGCTGCTGGAACATCTGGGACTGAGGCGGCAAGGGCCTCGACAATGGATACTGCTGCTGCTGCTGGACCGGAGCTGGTCCTCTCACCGAAGAGCTAGAAAGGTTGGACGATGACGAACCACCCCTATTCGGGCAGGATCCAACCCTATGGTCTGGTGCTCCACAAACCAGACACAATCCTTGCGCCCTGCGACACTCTGCCACCACATGGCCTGGCTTTCCACAATGAGAACATCCCACTGCGGAAGACTGCTTTTGCTTCTGCTGCTGCTGAGGGTGCGTCGGAGTTGAATGCTGAACCGACGTCACGGAGGCCGCTCGCCTCGGAGCTCCAATAGTCAAAGCCCTGGCTGCCGGGGCTGGGGCTGAAGATTGATTCATCTGGCCGTGAGATCTCTTCCGACCTCCGGTCTTATCCACAATCCTCTGGGAGGTATACTCATGCCTCCGGGCTGCTCTCAAGACTGCATCAAAAGTCTGATGCTCAAACTGCTCAACTGCCAATAGAATCTCCAGGTGAAGTCCCTGCTGGAACCGCTGGGCTCTATCATACTCGGTTGCCACCAAGGTGGGAGCAAACCGACTAAGTCTCGAAAACTCGGCCGCATATCCATCGACCGTCCTGCCTCCTTGCTTCAAGTTGGTGAATCGGGTCTGCAGATCATACCGAGCTACAGTATCAAAATACTTGGTCTGGAATCTCTCTTTGAATACCGTCCAAGCAATAGGTGCTGCTAATCCAACGGCCTGAGCTGCCCACCAGCTGCGGGCAAGATCTAACAACTGCAGGCGCACCACGGCTACCTTCTCATTCTCTGGAGTCCTGGCTGCCTCGAGAATCACTTCTGTGTCCTGAAGCCAAGCATCTGCTGCGATAGCATCTTCACTACCGTCAAAGAATGGAGGGTTCAGACGCTTGAAGCTGTTGGCCGCACTGTTACCCTGATGACCTCTTCTGGTCAAAGCATCCGTCACTGCCTGTTACAAGGCATCTCCACGACGATCTTGAGAAGCTATCAAGGTCCTGACGAGTCCTACTAATGTGCCATCATCAGGTTCGGCAGGCTGAATTGGCTGAACTGGGGGCTCTTCTCCAATTGGCTCGACTCTGGAGGCTACTCCGGAATGCTGGACTTGATCTCCCGGTTGCTGCTGGTCCGCGGGAGGTGCTCCGCCTTGCTGATCGGTAGGACCACGAACAATGCCGCTGAAGAAGACGACATAGGGAACAATAAGGAAGGACCAGGACAGATCAACGATACAAGCATATGATCAGGACAAGAATCCAGGGATTCAGAAGATACGAGCAGAGATCAAGGACGAATACTGATTGAGACATCTATTCGGTAAACCCTCACATATCTTGATTTACAAGACCTGCATGGGCCACCACTTAAACCATGTCACGCCCCAGAACCAGAATACTGGAGAGCGGGGGCAGACATAGCCAGCTACGTATATTGAAATAAATTCCATCTCGTTATACGGTCACGGCTGTCTAGATACATGAGGGTTTACTACAAGCCAACAGTCTCCTATGGTCATGAACAAGCCTAGTGTCTCAATCACAAGCAAGTAAGTAAATGTTACAAGATGTATGATCATTAAATATACAATAATAAGGCGTCCCAAATATTACATATTCAGCTGATCATGAAGCTAGTCGTTACAAAATGTGAGGACTAGCAAGAGTTTAGTCATACATGATCAACCCTAGGATCTGTCAATCATGTTACAGCCCGTAGGCAGACAGTAAGTAAATACAATCAAGCTAAACAGGTGCTCGTCGGCTAAACGCCTCAAAAGAATATTTTTACAATAAAGTGGGAGAGCAAAAATAAACCCACTCATTGCCCGGGTTACGTCTGGTGTTCACCATCGGACTGGAAAAGCGGTGGATCCTCTGGAGCTGCTCCGAAATCTGGCCATACAAAACCAGCTGGGTCAAATCCCAGAAAGAGCAAGTGCCACAAAGGAAGCTTCACTTAGGAACTAAAACCAGCAATCAGCACAAGATATAAATAAAAGTAAGAACTGGAAAATAAGAAAACACATCAGGATGATATACGACGAGATAACCATGGAACTATTCAGATAACCAGGTTACAACCCGTAAACCAAACAAGGACCGGGGTTGTAACCCTTCGTCTAAACAGAACTTGGAACTCTCACCATTTATCAGTAAAATAAATACAAGCATTCTGGTCATAGAGCAATCTGGAACAGGATCAGGACAAGACTAGACTGGTTAGACTCCATCCAAACATTTTACGGCCAAGCAAGAACTACGGCTTGATACTTTAACTAACTAGGGTTGTCACAAGCCTAATTACTAACAAGATGCAGTGAGATTATTCCACAGCCACAAGCCCTGCAGACCATCCAGGTTACCCAGGTCGAAAGATTAGGGTTGAATTCAGGTGGGTACATCGTCCAGGAAACGCATGTACCCTTAAGTAGCTTGAAAGGTGCAACACATGACAGTGTGCTGGAAATGTGCCCTACTCGACGGCAGGCTACAGATCCCAGGCGCGTCCAGGTAACGGGATTGCCTGTAGCTGGGAAATCTCTTCATGACTAATGTGTTAATCTAGTTATTAACCTTAGTCCATCTCAATAGGTACTCCTGACCGTGGTACTCAGGAGCTCCCTCCCTAGACATGATGCAAGACAGGATTGGTTTATTTGTACAAGCACAATCGCCCACGGTGTCCAGGTAATTATACAGGTTATGTCATGTCAGGTAGCCGTCGCAACAGCTTCTCAAGATATATCATGTCAGGTTTATCATGTCAGGTTTATCATGTCAAGTGTTCTTGTCAGGAGTGCGCCACGACGGGCCACTATCAGGTCATGTCAGGTTAGTCATGTCAGGAGTGCACCACTACGGGTCACTGCCAGGTCGTGCTCAATTATCAGTTCCAAACATATCAAATGAATTCATGATTTTCAAGTTCAGGACAAAAGGCGTAAGGATATAAAATGGACGTAAAATATCTAATAAAGGAGTTACAAAACATGGGCAATTAATGATAAATAATAGTACACAGGAACATGAGAAAGTCATGTGGCTCAGTCATATGCGGTCAGGAAAGGGTAGACTCATGCGGCCCAATTAGGAGGACGCATGCGGCCAGGGTCGCTGAATCACATGCGGCCAAGACAAGGGGCGCATGCAGCTGGAAGTGCAAGGGCGCATGCGGCTCCAAGACGTTGGGCCTCATGCGGCCAGCGGAAGTGTCGAGTTTATGCGACTGGGTATAGAAGGAGGCGCATACGGTTAAGTCAACATGACTGCTTATGCGGCAAGCAGTGAAAGGTACATATACGACTGAAGGGGCAGGAACCTATGCGGCTGGGAGTAGGACTAGCTCCCATGCGGCAAGCAGGAAGGAAGGCTCCATGCGACAAGCAGGAACTGAGGACTCATGCGGTCAGGTTCAATTCATATTCATGCGGCCAAGGATGGAAGCAGGCTTATGCGGCTAGAACGCGAGGGCCTCATGCGGTTCAAGAATGAGACTCAGCCCATGCGGCTAGAAGTCTCATGCGGTCGAATCACTTGCCGCATGGATTGCCATGCGGTTAAGTCAAGCACTGTTCTTCTTCCTCATATTTCAGAGAAGAAGAACACCATGAACCCAAGCTTCCAAGCGGCATAACTCTATCATCCGGAGCCCAAATCCGAACTTCTATAGGTCAAAATGGGGTAGAACGAGATTCTCTACAACATGGAACCATCAAAACTCGAAAATAACAAGATTAAATAGATCAAAACCCAAAAAAATCCGAAAATAAAATAAACTTAGATCTACAAGAATCCAGCCATGGAAAGGAGAAATGTCAAATACTAAAGTGCTTTAAAATGTAGTAAAGAAGAGAATGGAGCAATAAAATCAGAGTTCCTCCATGAAGCAAGTTGCACTTGCCTAGAGCTCACTCTCTCTCTCTCTGGTAGGTAGGGAGTAATGGGGAAGAAGAAGATGATTAATGAAGAGAGAGAATAGAGAGAATGGATTAATAAATTCAATGGTGGTGGTAGGTAGGGGGTTCATCCAAGGTTCATGATAGACCAAAGAAAACCGAACCTAGCCAAGAAATAACCAAGCCAAGATGCAAGCTAAACAAGAAATCATGAAAATACAGAATAAAATACGTACATGTATTCCAGAAATACGTAATACGGACCATAAGCATTACAATGACTCCCTAAATGCATACATATATAATATGTATATATATGTCCTATACATATATACCATATATTAATATAAGCTACCAAATATGCATATGAATATGAATATATGATATATACCATAAACACAAATACGAGCAATAAATATTAATCATACTACTCCCTCGAAACACAGGCTACTAAAATATTATAATCTTCTAACTGTTTCTAACAATCCTTCCAATAGATATCTAGGGCCTATGAAATCTATAATCTCTCATATCTATAAACGATCAATACTCAATAATCATACAATATTATACTATAATTTTAGAATTTCTGATGAAATTTAGACAGCACGATTATTCGTCACCCCGGAATAGGAAAGGACGAGAATCAATGGTACGGAGAGCAAGAAAGTATAATCGATAGCAAATATGGAGTTTTCAAGGACGTATAGAATTTCTAGGAGAATTTTCAAGGCAGAGTGGATTAAGATTTCTAAGGTTTAGTCATATTCGCAGGCTCGTATCAGTATAGTTACGTAACCGATACGATATGCTCTGACTTGCATGGGCCACCAAAAAAACTTGTCACGAACCGTACCCGGTTTTCGAACGTGAGCTCGTGAGCAAGCCAGCTACGTATCGAGCGGACTCCAACCAGACTCGAATACGTATAAGCTGTCCAGAATAGGGTATCATGTCTAATATAACCTATATCTCAATCCACAGGTATCATATAAAATAAGAATAAACAATTATGGGTCATGGTTTGCAGCCCATTAACATATTTTCCGATTAGACTCCAAGAATGATATAAGTCTATAAAATAAGCAGAATATATCATGACATAGAATATAAAGTACGAGAGGATAATAAAGAGATATCACAAGCAAATACTTGTATCCCTGCAGGTGTAATCACTATCATCACGAACCGCTAACTAACTCCATGCAATCAGCTACCTGAAGAGATCATCAGGTCCTCATAGGACACAGCAAGATACATAAAAACATGCCTATCTAACAGTTTAGTCATGCAATAATATAAACATGGTATAAACAGGAACTAGACATGAGACTGACATGTGGCTACTGACAGGTACTATGAACACGGATACGGGATCAACTAGGCATAAATGAACTGCTGGAAGAACAAGTAAACAAGAGATCAATGGAATACCAACCCTCGCCCCGAATGTGGACTCGCAGGTCAGTTTCAAGACAAGTCACCTTCGCCTCGTGTGTGGACTCGCAGGTGTAAACGGAAAACCCTCGCCCCGTGTGTGGACTCGTAGGTTGTGGAAACAATACATGAATAGCAGTTCAATCACACATACTTGCAGACACGACTCAGTCAAGATACAGGTGATGACACGGTACAACTCAGTCATGACACAGGTAATGACAACTCTAGCATGAACCATAATATGGATAAGCATGGTGTAACTACGCTATCAAGTCAGGTAATACTGATATACAAGCAAGACAATAAACTAGTAAACATGGTATGTAGAAAACATCTGAATCTATATCAACTAGAGTAACTACATGATAGCATACTAAAAATAGAAGAACTATAAGCATGAAAATGAACTGTAGAGAAAGGTAAGGTATCTTGTCTGGTGGTAGCACGAAGAGCCAACAATATACCGTCAACTGGCAAGCCATAGAGTCCAAATCTCACAACTATCTTCGAAAGCTAAAATAGACATTGCCAACATTCTTAGAATAGTCAAATTGGCTAGGATTGCCTGTCCTTAAGTCCAATTCTGGACACAGGAAGAAAACGGTAATTTCGGGCCAAAATGTTGTCCGTCGTTGGACCCGCTTTGCACCGAAAAGCGTGCCAGAGTCAGTGGTCTCTAAAGTTGTCAAACTATATGTCTACAAATTCGTTTTGAT